>JAQFVV010008482.1:0-29946 GCA_028023455.1 Epiperipatus broadwayi
AAGAAGTATTTTAAAAGTGTGATGTTGACTTTGCTTGTGGTAATGTTACCATAAGTTTAATTAAAGCAATCTATGAGTGTTTGATATGTGAATTGTGTTGATATTGAGAAGATATTAAAATGATGATGATTATGATGTAATACTGCATTAATAAATTTAATAACAAATGTTTGAAGCTAAAATATTTAAAAGATAAGCTAAAATTAGATAAAGATATTTATTTAGTTTTAAATATATGCTAAAAGTGAATAAAAAATATTTTAAATTATAAGTACTTAAATTGAGATTAATATTTGATTTTAATCATATCAAATAATTATTTTAAAATCTGATATAATATCTTATTTATTTTTAAAAATAAATATTTATTTTAAAAAAGCAATTGTTAAGTTTATTTTTAGACAAGCGTTCTTGTATTATAAAGAACAGATGTTATACACACGCGTGGAAGTTGTCTAATAAAGTTGCAATTATTATTTTACAAAATCA
The DNA here is from genome assembly GCA_028023455.1 of Epiperipatus broadwayi. Classification (NCBI taxonomy): domain Eukaryota; kingdom Metazoa; phylum Onychophora; class Udeonychophora; order Euonychophora; family Peripatidae; genus Epiperipatus; species Epiperipatus broadwayi. Next base: position 490 of record JAQFVV010008482.1, read on the forward strand.
TGTTGTAAAATTTATAAATAATACGTGAGTTATCACGAGATAAAAATAAAGATATTAATGTAAAATATTAAATTTGATTTTAAAAATATTGTCTTAAAAATGTAACGTATTTAAAAGATTTAATTTATTTTAAATGATCTTATAAAAGTTAAGATTTAAATTAAGTGAGAAATAATATTTCAAAAGAATGTTTAATAGATTTAAATAAACGATAAATATTGTTTTGAAAGAATTTGATAAAATATCAAATATTAAATAAGTCATTATTTATTTTTAATATTGTGTTGGTAAATATGTAAATAAGAAAGTTTGATTGTTTAATCGAACCAATCAGATAAGGAGTTTCTGGCAGTATATAAGCTGGATTCAATTGTTGAGGGGGGCTCTCTACAATAAACTTCTAAGTCGTTTGTGCTATTAAGAAAATAGCTAAGTAAATTTAGAAACGCTCTTAAAAATCAGTTGTAAAATCATAAGAGTGTTATTGAATAATTTATAATATTTTAAAGTAATGAATATGCAGTAGAAACTTAATTTTCCCTATCATCTTCTCAATATCGAAACTCAATTTACGTACAAATAATCAATGGAAACATCACGTATCGGAGAAATTTATCAGAAACTTTATGCTGAAAAGGTAACAGACGCTGGATTAGAACATAAAACTACAAGATGGAGAAAAGTAGTATTTTGGACTAAAAATAGTTTTCAAAAGTTAAATTACTATTGTCTATTACTAATAGATATTTTAAAAAAATATAAATATTTCTGTAAAAGAAAATATTTTGACAAATTATAGAAGTAATATATATCTTGAGGAAAGATATAAGAAGCAGTAGTAATTTTAAATAAATACTTGCCTTGTTAAGTCTTTATGCTAAAAGACTAAATATTGACGTTTTAAAAAGGCAAATAGACTATAAATATGATTATTAAAAAAAACGCAATATAATAAAATTGCTATATCGAAGTAATCTAAACGCTGGACGTTATAGATGAAAAAATTAATTCTTACCGGAATATGGTATTTACAAATGCGCAAATAATACATGGATATCCAAATTAAGTTAAATAAGCCAAGCCGAGCCAAGTTAATTGAAAAATAATTAAATGACAATTTTATCAATTATAAATTAATTTTGAAATAATAACTTTGTGAATAATAATCTATGAAGAATTGGATCCAAAGAACTTATAAACTATTTTAATTTTATTTGTTTTCTTATTGGAACTTATTTTTTTTTAAAAAGAACGTTATCATTTTTTTTTTTATTATTATAAACTTTCAAGAAGCACGTGATTCAACGGAACAGGAAATAGTGTTTTATTGACTTTATACGGAGGATATTTGTTAGAACTTTTATGGTAGGATAAAAATCAACGATGGAATATGTAATATAAATTTATTTTATTTATTTAACATAAAATTTAAATATTATTAAACTCTTAAAAAGTAGGTTAGGTACATTTATTAAATAGTAACTTTAAAATGATATATAATTAATTACATAAACTTATTTTTATAATTAATATAACACGGAATATTCTAATGAATGTTTTATGAGTGAAAATGTGAATGATTTTTATTTTATGAAGCTGCAAATTCCGAAGAATACTGGATAGCAGATTGGACAATATTATTATTATGGTAAAAAATATTGTATAATGATTTTTAATGAATTTAATATGTTTTTCTTTAGATCAACTGAATATTATGTTGTTGTAGAATGAATGGATAAATATATTATGAAAACACATACATTATATTGACAATAAACTTTATTAAAATATGCATAATTTTTAATTTATAATATAAACATGACATAACATTACGTAAAAAGTTTGAGAAATAATTATATGATTCTTTCGTAAATAATTTTGATATTTTTATTTATGCTTAGTATTAAAATGATGTTTATTACTTATTTAAGTAATTATTTTATTTTTGCAAGTCAGAAAAGGATTTTAAAAGTCTATATTTTTGTGTATTTTGTTTATTGAATAAGTTAAGTTACGTTATGAGTAGAAGCCTATATTTAGATTGAAAAGTTTACTAAGTATAGACAATATAGTATGAGTAATTTGGATAATGAATATTTTATTTGAAGTTGATATTTGTTTTCCGGAAAATGTTTAAAATAAGTTTAGAATATGTTTTATAGATAGAAATTTATTAGAAAGGTTAGTAAAGCACATAGGGTAAAATAATGATTTTACACAGAAAGGAATCATAAAATTTATCTAATGTAATGTTTTTATGAATTTGAAATTGATAAATGATTTAAATATTAATGTTTGAATAATACAAATATAGAATGCATATTTTATAAAATGTATAACAGGAATTACATTAAGTAAAGTATAAGTACAGTCAATTATTTGTTTACATTACAAAGACATCTTAATTTTATATAAAGTTATTAGGCAATGCTAATAACAAAGTGAATACATGATAATACATTATAAATGATATTTAATTAATGTAGTTATTTAATAGGTAGAGTTACATTATCTACACATACTACATAGATAATCTTGACATGTATTATTATTTGTAATAATTAAAGATTACTACTATTTATTTTTCAAATCTAAGTTTTAAGAAAAACACACTGTAATAATATTAATATAGCATTTGAAGCAATGTGTAATTGCTTATTAAGTACATAAGTTAATAACAGTGTAAGCCTCTTATATTTGTATTCCTATTTTTATTTTATTTGTTGTCATAAGTTATAAACTGTAAATAGTGTAAATAAATTTTATTTGAAGTTATTGTAAATAAATTTGTTAATTTGTTTTTAAAAGTGTGTCAAGTTTCATTATTTTCACCTCAGCATTTTGACATCAGATGATTTGAAATAAACATAATATTTGCACAAAATTGAATTTGTTATTATTACTTAGAATTGAATACCATATTTGCTTAACATTATTTTATAAGAATTGATTGACATGAACATAAATATTACAATGGTCATAAGATGATTATAATACACATTATAAGAATACAATATTGTTTATTGCCACAGATTATTAAGTATAAGATTTTGATCTATTTTAAAATGAAGATACCATATGAAATAAAAGATATACATATAATTGTTTATTTATTTAATGATTGATTATATCATAGAAATAGATGAGATTAAATTACACTTTAAGATTATTATTTATTATTATTATTAAAATAAGTTAGGTGTATTTAAGTTTGATATAAAATCCCACATCATACTTATTTACATGAGTTATTATTATTTTAAAACAGCTTAGAAGAACCTGAGATTATTTAATTATATTTTAAGTTAAAAGTTAGGAATTATTTAGTATTATTAAAGATAATTCATTTCATTTAAAAGTCATAAGAATGCTATAGATGTAGTGGTAAGATGATAAGGTAGTAGTAGTATTCTTATGCCATTGAGACAGTATCTTGGGAGATATTGACTCAGTGTAAATCTGCTTATTACTTTGTAACTTTACTTCACAGTCTCATAATTTTATAAATACTTATTTAATTAGTATAATCTAGAACTATATTGATTTTGATGATTGATAATAAATTTAATTAAGATATGATAATATAAAAATATATTAAAGATAGATATGCAAATTTTAATGAAGCATAATAATGTAACTGAGCTAGTTGTATTTTAAACTATTTTATATATCCAGAAGTAAGGGTACAAAGGGTAGGAAGATTTTGGCGCGCAACGTGGTCGGCTATTGGCTATCAACCCGATGGTTGGAAAAAGTTGATTTTGGCACCGGCAACGTGATGGGGCCATCGATATGTTAGAGTTACAATTTTATCGGCCCGATAGATGGAAAAGAAAGTTTTTAGTAACTAATCATTTTAGGCTTAGATATTCAATTAAGAATTAGGATACATAATTTTAGGAATAATATGTATGTTAGTAGAGTAAAATGATAGGTATAATTATTTAATAAAATAATGTATGTATTAAAATGTATAATTTAGGATTTAGTGGTTAGTATATTTACTAAACAGAAATAGTTAGTATTTTATAATAATATTTATAATTGATTAGATGTTGATTATAAAATTAAAATAAAATTAAAATAAAAATTTTATTAGTAGAGTATTATATTTTCATGTGGTATCTGTAATATGATTATTCTTTGAAGTTAAATACTATGTTGATTTTAAGTTAATAAAATAAATAAATAAACTATGGAAATGTGGCAAATAATTATTTTATAATATGACCATATCAATTCTTAAAATATTTTAAATGTATATTTCATATGATATATTATGTGCAAATTGTCTGTGGGTCATAGGTGTAAAAATAAATGATATGACACAATTTTGTTATTGAAATTTATATAATTATTTAATAGTAAGTAATGTAGAGTTTTTGAGGATACTATTATATGATTAGTTGTAAAAGTGAGTTGAGTGGAGATGGGAAGGTTGATGGGGAATTGTATTTTAAAAAAAGTATAAAATAATAAGTACTGCATATTGTTAGGATTGAATTTTAAAAATCAAAAAATGGATAATTGGGACAAAAATTTAGAAGTTGAAATGTCAAATTTTATTGTAGAAGATAAAAGTTATGTGGAGAGTAAAGAAATAGAGAAATTAGTAAATTTATAAACAGTGTTAGAAAATACTTCCAATATGGATAGTGAAATAGAGGAGGAGGAGATAATTTTTAAAACTGTAGAAAAAGAAGCAGTGAAAACTGAGAAAGGTGTAGAGAACTTATCAAAATCTGATTTTTTGAAATGTTTTAAAATGTTTATGCAAAATATGGATTCTTTCATAAAAGAAATGAAAGAGGATAATAAAAAATTTAGAGAAGACATGAAAGAAATGAGAAGGGAAAGAAATTCTTTAAAAGAAGATATGAAAGAGGAAAGAAATTCTTTAAGAGAAGAAACAAAAGAAGAGAGTAAGTTTTTAAAAGAAGAAATAAAAGCAGAAATAGAAGAAGATAATAATAAAAATAATATTAAATTAGATTCTTTAAAAGAAGATATGAAAGAGGAGAGAAATTCTTTAAGAGAAGAAACAAAAGAAGAGAGTAAGTTTTTAAAAGAAGAAATAAAAGCAGAAATAGAAGAAGATAATAATATTAAATTAGATTCTTTAAAAGAAGAAATAAAAGAGGAGAGTTATAAAAATAGTCTTAAATTAGATTCTTTAAAAGAAGATAATAATTCTATTAGGAACGAGATAAAAAATATAAATATAAAAATGGATAATCTAGATAGAAGATTGAGTAAACAGGGGGAAGTACTTGAATCTATAAGGTCAGACGTAATAAAAAGTCATGATAGAAACGACGAATTTTTAGACAGAAAATTTAGAGAATTGTCAGAAAATATAATTAAAGCTGTGAAAGAGCAAATAGAAGAATCTACTAGCCAATGGCAAGTAAAAAATAGTGAGTTAGATCAGAAAATAGAGAGTAATAATTTAAATGTAAAAGATGAAATTTATGAAGTAAAGTATGATATAAATCATATTAATGAAGAAGTTAGAAGTATTAAAGAAGATGTAGTTCAGAATGGAAAAGAGATTCCTATAAAATCTATTAAAATAATTAATAGTAGGAATGAATTATATGAAAAAATACTGGAAAATCCCAAAGCGTATTTTACATTAACTAAAGAAATGATAGGAATGTGTAAATCCTATGAGAAGTTAGATGGAGAAAGAATTATGGACCAAATTAATAATTTAAAGAAATATTATGTTGATGATAAAAGATTTGGGAGATTTACGAAGATAAAGTCAAAATCTTCAAAGCAAAAGTATTTAGAGTTGTTAGAGCATGAATTATTTAAAACTATAGATATCAGTAGTAATAAATTTAAGAATAAACTACAAGAAGTGATATCTAAATGTATTATTGATGATAAAAGTATTCATGTACAAGCTGATATTTTTAAAGAAATATTATTTGAAGGAATTAGGAACTTAATACCTAATGATGATGTTATAAATGGAAAACTTAATTGGAATAAAGATTTAAGCAAGATAAAAGTAAGACTTAAATATTCCCAGCATGAAAAATTTATAACAGATTTTCTTGAGAATAATCTTAATAAAGGTAAGAAGATAGGAAAAGTTAAAGTGAGATTTAAGAAAGGAGAAAGAGAATTAAAGTTTAGATTTAAAAAAGAAGATATATAATAATTAAGACAGGTAATTCTTAAAGAAGATGTGTTTGATAATGTGTTATGGCATTATATTATTTTTTTTTTTGGGCTTTGTAAAACAAACATAAGATATTTCTATGTTTGCAACCTTCAAAGTAAGGGAAAATGCCCTGATGTTAACCACACTAGATGGGAAAAAGTGACATGTAATGTAAGGAATTTAATTTTTTTTCCTTCTGATGTGTGAGTTACAATTGTAAAAATGTTGTGAATAAATATTTTAATGTAATATTTAAATACTTGCTTTATTCACATAAGGAAATAATTTATTATGTGATAAATTAGCAGAATGAATAAAGTTTTAGTTGAAGAAATTTACAAAATATGTAAATGATATTTTAAGAAGAAATAAGTTTTGTCATAATGACTAAGTAGAAATGGAATTAGCTATTGAAGTAAATATATTTTAAACAAGAAGTTAAATAATAGAGTTAAAGAGTATAAAACTCATATGTTTAAAGTATATATAATTAAATCTTATAAAAGATTAATTTGTATTAAGGTAGTGATCATGAAAGTGATCAATCTTAAAAGATGAAGTTAATCATTTTAAAAGAGAAATATATAGATTTGCTGAATAATAATCTATAAGATTGCTAATGAAATTAGCAATAAGTTGTAAATAAAATACATAGAGTAATTTAAAATATAGTATTAACTATAATAATATGTATTTTTAGTAGCTTATGTAAAAGGTGTATTTAAGAGAATTTAAATACTTGATATTTGTAGAAATATTAGGGAAATGAAAGTAACCTAATTAAGAGATAAGTAAAGAGAAGTGAAACTTAATTTAGGAAGTAAAGAAGTCATTGTAGTTTATTTAAAAGTGTTTCCTTAGTGAAATTTGAGATGATATTTCAATGCTTTATGAAACTTTGTGATAAAGTAATGTGTTATGATATTTAAATGATAAGAAAGATAAAATTGATAAATGTGGAGTAAAGATAGTAAAGATGGATGTTAAATTTAAAATTTTATCCGAAGGAGGGGAATATGTGCCCTTTTATATGGGTCACCATTTAAGTTTTGTGCTAATCTAGTGGAAAATTTTAAATTTAAGAAGTATTTTAAAGATGTGATGTTGACTTTGCTTGTGGTAATGTTACCATAAGTTTAATTAAAGCAATCTATGAGTATTTGATATGTGAATTGTGTTGATCTTGAGAAGATATTAAAATGATGATGATTATGATGTAATACTGCATTAATAAATTTAATAACAAATGTTTAAAGCTAAAGTATTTAAAAGACAAGTTAAAATTAGATAAAGATATTTATTTAGTTTCAAAATATATGTTAAAAGTGAATAAAAATATTTTAAATTATAAGTACTTAAATTGAGATTAATATTTGATTTTAATCATATCAAATAATTATTTTAAAATCTATTATAATATCTTATTTATTTTTAAAAATAAATATTTATTTTAAAAAAGCAATTGTTAAGTTTATTTTTAGACAAGCGTTCTTGTATTATAAAGAACAGATGTTATACACACGCGTGGAAGTTGTCTAATGGAGTTGCAATTATTATTTTACAAAATCATGTTGTAAAATTTATAAATAATACGTGAGTTATCACGAGATAAAAATAAAGATATTAATGTAAAATATTAAATTTGATTTTAAAAAATATTGTCTTAAAAATGTAACGTATTTAAAAAGATTTAATTTATTTTAAATGATCTTATAAAAGTTAAGATTTAAATCAAGTGAGAAATAATATTTCAAAAGAATGTTTAATAGATTTAAATAAACGATAAATATTGTTTTGAAAGAATTTGATAAAATATCAAATATTAAATAAGTCATTATTTATTTTTAATATTGTGTTGGTAAATATGTAAATAAGAAAGTTTGATTGTTTAATCGAACCAATCAGATAAGGAGTTTCTGGCAGTATATAAGCTGGATTCAATTGTTGAGGGGGTCTCTCTACAATAAACTTCTAAGTCGTTTGTGCTATTAAGAAAATAGCTAAGTAAATTTAGAAACGCTCTTAAAAATCAGTTTTAAATCATAAGAGTGTTATTGAATAATTTATAATATTTTAAAGTAATGTATATGCAGTAGAAACTTAATTTTCCCTATCGTCTTCTCAATATCGAAACTCAATTTACGTACAAATAATCAATGAAAACATCACGTATCGGAGAAATTTATCAGAAACTTTATGCTGAAAAAGTAACAGACGCTGGATTAATACATAAAACTACAAGATGGAGAAAAGTAGTATTTTGGACTATAAATAGTTTTCAAAAGTTAAATTACTATTGTCTATTACTAATAGATATTTTAAAGAAATATAAATATTTCTGTAAAAGAAAATATTTTGACAAATTATAGAAATAATATATATATCTTGATGAAAGATATAAGAAGCAGTAGTAATTTTAAATAAATACTTGCCTTGTTAAGTCTTTATGCTAAAAGACTAAATATTGACGTTTTAAAAAGGCAAATAGACTATAAATATGATTATTTAAAATTGCAATATAATAAAATTGCTATATCGAAATAATCTAAACGCAGGTCGTTATAGATGAAAAAATTAATTCTTACCGGAATATGGTATTTACAAATGCGCAAATAATACATGGATATCCAAATTAAGTTAAATAAGCCAAGCCGAGCCAAGTTAATTGAAAAATAATTAAATGACAATTTTATCAATTATAAACTAAGTTGAAATAATAACTTTCAAATAGTAATTGATGAAGAATTGGATCCAAAGAACTTATAAACTATTTTAATTTTATTTGTTTTCTTATTGGAACTTATTTTTTTTTAAAAAGAACGTTATCATTTTTTTTTTATTATTATAAACTTTCAAGAAGCACGTGATTCAACGGAACAGGAAATAGTGTTTTATTGACTTTATACGGAGGATATTTGTTAGAACTTTTATGGTAGGATAAAAATCAACGATGGAGTATGTAATGTAAATTTATTTTATTTATTTAACCTAAAATTTAAATATTATTAAACTCTTAAAAAGTAGGTTAGGTACATTTATTAAATAGTAACTTTAAAATGATATATAATTAATTACATAAACTTATTTTTATAATTAATATAACACGGAATATTCTAATGAATGTTTATGAGTGAAAATGTGAATGATTTTTATTTTATGAAGCTGCAAATTCCGAAGAATACTGGATAGCAGATTGGACAATATTATTATTATGGTAAAAAATATTGTATAATGATTTTTAATGAATTTAATATGTTTTTCTTTAGATCAACTGAATATTATGTTGTTGTAGAATGAATGGATAAATATATTATGTAAACACATACATTATATTGACAATAAACTTTATTAAAATATGCATAATTTTTTAATTTATAATATAAACATGACATAACATTACGTAAAAAGTTTGAGAAATAATTATATGATTCTTTCGTAAATAATTTTGATATTTTTATTTATGCTTAGTATTAAAATGATGTTTATTACTTATTTAAGTAATTATTTTATTTTTGCAAGTCAGAAAAGGATTTTAAAAGTCTATATTTTTGTGTATTTTGTTTATTGAATAAGTTAAGTTACGTTATGAGTAGAAGCCTATATTTAGATTGAAAAGTTTACTAAGTATAGTCAATATAGTATGAGTAATTTGGATAATGAATATTTTATTTGAAGTTGATATTTGTTTTCCGGAAAATGTTTAAAATAAGTTTAGAATATGTTTTATAGATAGAAATTTATTAGAAAGGTTAGTAAAGCACATAGGGTAAAATAATGATTTTACACAGAAAGGAATCATAAAATTTATCTAATGTAATGTTTTTTTTATGAATTTGAAATTGATAAATGATTTAAATATTAATGTTTGAATAATACAAATATAGAATGCATATTTTATAAAATGTATAACAGGAATTACATTAAGTAAAGTATAAGTACAGTCAATTATTTGTTTACATTACAAAGACATCTTAATTTTATATAAAGTTATTAGGCCATGCTAATAACAAAGTGAATACATGATAATACATTATAAATGATATTTAATTAATGTAGTTATTTAATAGGTAGAGTTACATTATCTACACATACTACATAGATAATCTTGACATGTATTATTATTTGTAATAATTAAAGATTACTACTATTTATTTTTCAAATCTAAGTTTTAAGAAAAACACACTGTAATAATATTAATATAGCATTTGAAGCAATGTGTAATTGCTTATTAAGTACATAAGTTAATAACAGTGTAAGCCTCTTATATTTGTATTCCTATTTTTATTTTATTTGTTGTCATAAGTTATAAACTGTAAATAGTGTAAATAAATTTTATTTGAAGTTATTGTAAATAAATTTGTTAATTTGTTTTTAAAAGTGTGTCAAGTTTCATTATTTTCACCTCAGCATTTTGACATCAGATGATTTGAATTAAACATAATATTTGCATAAAATTGAATTTATTATTATTACTTAGAATTGAATACCATATTTGCTTAACATTATTTTATAAGAATTGATTGACATGAACATAAATATTACAATGGTCATAAGATAATTATAATACACATTATAAGAATACAATATTGTTTATTGCCACAGATTATTAAGTATAAGATTTTGATCTATTTTAAAATGAAGATACCATATGAGATAAAAGATATACATATGATTGTTTATTCATTTAATGATTGATTATATCATAGAAATAGATGAGATTGAATTACACTCTAAGATTAGTATTTATTATTATTATTAAAATAAGTTAGGTGTATTTAAGTTTGATATAAAATCCCACATCATACTTATTTACATGAGTTATTATTATTTTAAATACAACTTATAGGAACCTGAGATTATTTAATTATATTTTAAGTTAAAAGTTAGGAATTATTTAGTATTATTAAAGATAATTCATTTCATTTAAAAGTCATAAGAATGCTATAGATGTAGTGGTAAGATGATAAGGTAGTAGTAGTATTCTTATGCCATTGAGACAGTATCTTGGGAGATATTGACTCAGTGTAAATCTGCTTATTACTTTGTAACTTTACTTCGCAGTCTCATAATTTTATAAATACTTATTTAATTAATATAATCTAGAACTATATTGATTTTGATGATTGATAATAAATTTAATTAAGATATGATAATATAAAAATATATTAAAGATAGATATGCAAATTTTAATGAAGCATAATAATGTAACTGAGTTAGTTGTATTTTAAACTATTTTATATATCCAGAAGTAAGGGTACAATATATATATATATATATATATATACACACACTTCTCAACTAGCATTAAATATACCTTTGAATTTTTTGAAATATATTTATAAATTGAGAAAACGCATCCTTACTAAATTTTTATATTAATATTTCAGTCATTTTTGAATAGCATATTTGTTACTAAGTAAGATATGTCTAAAGTGTACTTTTCCTTAACCTCTCCCCATTCTCATCCCAAATTCAATAGAATAAACTTTTTCTTAAATTCCATTTGATTTCTATAATTATTTTTTGATTTTATTTATGGTTATTATTGCACTTTATATCTGGTTTGAATGAAGATGGGGTCAAATGTTTTAATATTATAGGTTAATGGAACAATAATTTTCATCAAATTTTACAGTAAATATTTTTTGAAGATTGCTATCAATCAACTTTTATTTTCATATATATATATATGAATTTTAAATTCTTATAATGTCTGAATTATTAATTAATCTCTCAAAAGAATTACTTAAATTATATTTTTTATTGTTGTTTTTGAAAATTTTTTATTTGTCTTGATATATATTCAATATAATTGTTACTTTAATATCTAACATTTAAGGTCTAATTCTCTATTTAATATTTTTTTGTATTTCATTATTCTTATTTACATTTTGTATTCCATTATTTCATCACTTTTATATCGATTGTGCATCTGATTTCTGCTATCTTAATAGTCCTGCATACTTTATCAAAACTTAAATGTGGTTTAATCGTTATTTTATTTATTTTCATCTTTCTCAATTTTATTTTTTAAAAATGTATTTTGATTTATTTTGATTTATCAATTGCTTTCGTCCTGTCTTGAGATTCATCAAATTTTACTAGAATTTACTTCTCAAATTATTTTATTTATGTATGTATTTATTAAAAGAGTAGCCATTATTCTTAGGATTTGTAGATTATGAAAAGGCATTTGATTCTATAAACATCTCTTCAGTGATTAAAGCATTGGATCATCAAGGTATATCCAGGATATTGTTATATTTTAAAGAATATTTATAAAAATGCAACAGCAACAATTAGATTACATAATGATAGTAGGAAAGTCAACATTGAGAAGGGTATAAGATAGGGTGACTCCATATCTCCAAAACTTTTTACAGCAGTGCTGCAAGAAGTATTTTATGGATTAAAATGGGAAGCTAAAGGAGTGAAAGTAAATGGAGAATATTTAAGTCATATAGATTTTGCAGATGATGTAGTTGTTTTTGAAAATAATTCTTTAGAGTTACAGGAAGTGTTGCAGGAGTTATCAGATGAAAGTAGGACTAAAGATAAATGTTAAAAAGACTAAAGTAATGTTTAATAGATTTTCTCAAAATATGAAAATAAAGATTGGTTATGATGAATTAGAAGAAGTTAACAGTTACAAATACATTGGTCAGATTATTAATACAGATGGAAACATAATGGACGAAATTAATCATAGAATTTAACTTAGTTGGAGTTCTTTTGGTAGAAATAATTTGATACTAAATGGAAATATGCCTATATGTTTGAAAAGGTAGGTTTTTAATAAATGTGTTTTGCCAGTTCTTACTTATGGATCTGAGACATGGACACTTGATAGAAGAGCAATACAGAAACTTCAAACCACTCAAAGAAATATGGAGAGATGCATGTTGGGATTAACAAGAAGAGATCACAAACGCAATGTATGGGTAAGAAAACAAACAGGTGTTATTGACCTCATTGAAAAAATTAAAAGACTGAAGTGGAGTTGGACTGGATATATTGCTATAAGAGATGATAATAGATGGACAATTAAAATTTTAAACTGGATTCCAAGAGATTTAAAAGACCCCGAAGCAGACCACATGTGAGATGGATGTATGAAATAAGAAAGTGTGCAGGGGTGATGAGGAGAAGAGAAACTAAAGATCGGAAAAGATGGATTAAACTTGGAGAGACCTTCATCCTGCAGTGGATTGATAATGGTTGATGATGATATATTTGAATGGAGATCTTTCTTTGAAATTTATCTTGGGCTATTTTGAATCCTTCATTTAAATAATGTTTACAATATTTTATAGAGTCATTATATTTCCTTTAAAAGTTATTTTTTATCTGCATCTCATCTGGAATTACTTTAAATTAGAGTTCTACAAATTATTTAACCTTTTTTTTCATTTCTTTGAAAAATTATCACTTCGTATTTTAGTTATTATCGAGAATGACAAAATATAATGGCATCATTGTTCCAATTTCAATCTTTCATAAGTTTGTCGTTTAAATTTTATTGCTATATAATATTTTTATAAAATCTACATGGCAATGTTTTCACACGATTTAATAATTATTAACGGATATTCGTGTTTTGTTTTTTTTTTGTTTTTTTTTTTCGTTTTGTAATATATTTATACAACTTTTTTCTAACAGTTAATTTTTTTTAATAACTATTTAACTTCTTTTTGATTTAATATAATTTAAATCTCATGTATAAACAAGCACAATAATAACAATCATCATCAAATATTTAGTTACTCTTGGTTAAGAGTTCATTTTATCTAGTCTCGAAATTTGTATTTCACTCAAATAATAGCAATAACTTATCTTAAGTATCTAAATCATCAAATTATTTTATTTTGATATCACACCAATACTTTCTTGTAAATAATAGAATTTTTTATAATATGTTGTTGTCTCTCAATTAATCATGCTTTTCTGCATAAATCATTCTTAATCTTTCTGCTCTTATGTTTCACCTATTATCTTTAAAGCAAAGGTTACCATCGAAATCTCACAATGGATGCTAAAATGATAAAATGAAAAGAATCTCAGAAGTCGTAATTTCTTTTTAGAGTTCCTAGATAATTATTATAAAGTAACAAGATGTGTGCCTCCTCTACAAAGAATATTTTAACGTTTGATTGACGTGGAGGTATGTAATTATATAAGGGATTTGAAAAAATATTTTCAGGCTTCTTTCAACTATCCAATCTATCTCATACAACTTGTACACATAACCTCACAGTTTATATTAAAAGAATAAATCATCAAACTTTAATGGATAGACTTCAATCTACTCCACCCTCTAACTCTTCAATCATCTATACCATTGAAAATCTGATGATGGAATGCCCAAATTCTCCATTGATTCCAACATTATTGTCATGTCTATGTTGAACTTAAGTTTCTCTGGCCCCTTATATATAGGACCTTATCTATTTAAATACATATAAGAGGGATGGGCAATATAGATACTAAATTTGTAATATTTGACTGAATACAAGTATAATTTATATACCTGTAGTTATGTAATTATATAAGAGATTTAAACACAGAATTTCAAGCTTCCTTCAGCTATTCAATCTATCTTATATACACCTATATACATTACCATGCACATGCATAAGAGATAAATGATCTGGACCAATTGTTGGATGTTGGTTCAGCATGAAATATTTATATTGGATATTTATCTTTTATGCATGTGCGTGATCATGTGTTTTGTTTGTACGAGAGAGATTTAATAGCTGATGAAAGCTTGAAAGTCTGTGTTTAAATCTCTTATATAAAAACTATTTTAAAATGTTTGTTACAACTAATCTGCTAGCATGTTTAACAATTATATATTCGAATTTATCACATGCAGCTACTGATTTATGTTATAATCTATAATATTTTATCTTTTATATCAATATAAATGAAACTTTCATTTAGTTTGATAATGAGTCCATTTCTCAAGAATAGTCATAAATTTAGAAAAATAATCAGTTTAATATATGATTAATATCTTGTGTTGTGCTGGGGGTGGATTCGAAGTTAAAATTCCTGGTAAGAAGCTCAAATGTTATCTCTTGCTCAAATATTATGTATTTCAGCAGCTAATTATTCAGTATTTACTTATTTAACTTATTTAGGAGAAGTAATTTTAACACTTAAAACATCTCTATTTATGTATGTGTAAAAGTAATAGCATTTCATATTTATGTCCACCTGCTTCTCTAAGAAGCTACTAATTTATTTAAACTTCTTAGCGATTCAAACGTTTTCGAAATTCTTTTCATCAGTGTCTAATTGATCATTAAATCAAACTTTTTATTTATGCAATCAAACCGATAATACTGCCTTATAATAAACAATAACAATTCTTTCATTGAAATATAATAATCTATATACTATTGTATAAATGTATAAATGTTCTCACATGGAGAAAATATCAAAAACATTAAATACAATTCCAATGCATTTTGGGTGAAGAATATATTTTTCAAAGGCAAAATGTTATATTCCAATTCAAAAAGAAAAAAATGAGAATATGACAGTTTGCCTTTGAAAAAGTTATTCTGCTTTGCAAATGCGTTTAAGCTTTATTCAATGTTTTTGATACCTCTTCATATATGAAGCCTTGATATAATTGCATATAGATTATAAACACTGTTCTGTAGATCATTTTTGAACACAAATAAATAGAACAATCATCAGACTTTAAGATGTAGTTCTCGCTTATGTTTTTAAAAAGTTTAAATGAATTATTTTTCATCAAATCTATATCTCATTTATGTATTTAAGAGGAACTTACCTATGAACTATTTTCATAATCACTAATAAAATTGAAATTAACGACAAAATTATTACGTATCTCTATTTGACACCTAATATCATTATAACAGCGCTTTAATTCATACTATCACGTGATGAAACTTATGTGACCATTTTTATAGATTCTCGTGAATCTTTTGAATTTTATCAAATAAAAGGCTTATGCAAATAGATCAAAAAGAAATATATTGATTAAAAATTTATTATTTAATATAATTAAGATTATTTACTAATTATATATCAATAATTTTATGCCAAGTACGCAATATAATAAATAACCAGAAGTACTTGTATTTTTGTTGTTTTAACAAACATGGAGTCAATTAAATATTTAGCATAGCCGTTTGCATAATTTATTCATGACATTCAAACTTTACATGCCATGGGATTTATATGCCAACTTAGATCACCCCTGATAAGAAACATAACATACAATTTTACTTTTAATCCTATACTCATCATCTAATTTAATAACAACTCAGTCTTTAATATGTCTTTAATGTAATCCACACTCATGCCACAATTATGACTAATGGTTTTCAGTTTACAATGATAAAGTATTTGCACAATGAATGTTTAGTTTTCAAATATGATGTCATACTATGGATTAAATGAGTTTTTATCATTAAAAATGTGAGATGTTGAAAGTTACTCACTTCATATTATCACTTTTCATCACATTTTCAATTTAATATATGCTATTTGTTAAACAAACATGATTTCACAAGTTATTTTATACAATACTCTGGTATTCAATCTCATTATTAATCCGTGTTTAATTCTTCATGATTCATACTTACCTATAGTGCAAGACTGATCACACGTGATTATAAACAAGAACTCTATATTACACTGTATATTTAACTTTTCGTGCAAATAAAGGTTATTTTGAGAAAAAAAAAGTGTAGTCATGTGATCTTTTTCTGTTATTGTTTAATTACTTTTTCTCTAAACTGCACATTTATTCTCAGACTTAATAAAATGCATATTTAATTAAAATTGTATTTAGCACTGTTTAGCCATCTTCTTACCTTTTTGACTATTAATCTATTATTTTCACTGAAATTTTTATATAATCATTATAATAAATTATAGTAATCCTAAAAAAATCATATAAAATATAATTTGGAAGCTAATTTAATTTGAAAATCCACTTTTTATTTAATTTATAAATCAAATATTAATAATAATAATTATTATTACTAAATAAAACTAAAACATATTAATGCTTTTAACATTATTAAAATTATTTGTTTATATTTTTTAATATCTTCGTAAATAATCAATTCTTATTTTGTTTATATAAGTAATTTCTATTATAATAATAACATAATTTTTATTATTTATTTTTTTAGACAAATTTATAAAGTGTAATTAATTCAAAATAAAAATAATTGAATTTTTCAAATATCCCACAGATCTATACTTATTATATAAAAAAAACTGGACAAACTTTAACAGTAAGCATAATTTTAAATTTATATATTATTAAAAAGCTGTTAATATTTATTTATTAGAATAAGTTATAAAGCAGTTAACAAGCAATGATAACCTGCCATAATAGATCATATAATGCTTATCCATAATCGAATAATACTCTTTATAATGATCATCTTTTATTTTTCTGAAAAAGAAATATGAACTAGGTTTTTGTAAACTTACATCATATTTTAGAGCGCAAGAATGATATCTATAACAAAGAGCACTTAATTAAATATCAGTATACAAATAATTTATAATGTGTGTTTCAAAAAATATGCAGATATTTAATATTTATGTTGACTGGTGTCTTGTTAAAGGGACTAGTAATATAGCATGTATAATAGCTGTTCTCATAAAAAGTTTGATTAATCGTCATATATAGTTAATTAAAAATTATACCATTTACGTCATCTTGTTTATTAGAGATTATTTTTTAAAAAAATCTAAACTTTATTTATATTTTTCCAAATATATTCATTCACTAATAGGATTATTTTTGTGTGTTTTTCAGCTGTTACTTGTCTGACCACATTCTGTACTATCAGCCTTTAGATTTGTGAATAATAAATTTAAGATTAAGCCATAATGTTCTAATAAAAGCAAAATCAATAAAAAAATTAAAATCTTATCTATGATAGAGCATCCTTTTCATTTTGTTTTATTGCAAGACAAGGTTAGGAAATAGTTTCCAAATATTATGAATTATCGCACCACGTATCTTAGAGGTTATTCACCACTAACATGTAATCAACATCTTTAATTTTTGGTGGAATTTGTCTTTGTCCATTATTTTTATTTTTATTAATTTATTTTCATATTTACATACATGATCTGCTACTTTATACACATCATTTTTACTTCTTTAATCATTATTTCTTGTTCTTTTAATATATATTTTTATAAAGACAGATAATTTCACCAAAATATATCTTTTCATAGTCACATGGTATTTTATTGATACAATTTTTTTTTTTAGTTTAATTTTACAATGGTTATAATTATTTATTATTTGCAGTATGCATGGGTTTGAAAAGCTCTTCTGAAATTTTGTTTTCAGATATTATATATATATATATTAAATCCAAAATTTTACCAAAATCCTTACACAAACATTGTTTTATCTACTACAAATAGACCTTCTCAAGTGAAAATCAAACTAAAAGAAATAATATATATATACAAACAAAAAACCTTCCCATAATTCATTTCAAACTCCACCTTCCCTTAATATCAAAAGAAGTCTTCATATGATTGATAGCCTCAGAATCAAGAAGTTTTATCATCAAAGTCTCCTTTATTCTTCTTTTTAACTCATTCTTTACATAAAGAATAACCGAAGCATTGTCAAGCAATATTTTATGACCTGTATTCAATTCATGAATATATAAAGCTGAGTTAAGATACCTATGTTTAACTCTACTTATATGAACCTTAATCCTTTCATTAAGGCTAAACTTACTCTGGCCTACATAAAATTTACCACAACTACATGGAATCTTATCAACGATACCAGGAATAGACCTACTATCAATAGACTGTTTTGAACCATTAAATAACGAATTCAAATCAGAACCTTTCTTCCATGCAACCTTCATTCTACTTAACAAATGACTATTTCTATAAACCAAATTATATATTGAAGCCTTAAATGGTAAAAGACATATAATCATTATCCTTACCAACAAAATTCTTACTATCAAAATCACAACTATAAACATTATTATTAAATAACACTTTTTTAATAAAATCATGACTATAACCCAATTCTACATATTCAGCAGCAAATTGACTTCTTTGAATATCAGCATTATTATTAAAATTATAAAGCCTTCTATTCCTACAACAAAAATTTAACAAAGACATTTTTTATGTATAAAAGGCTGATAACTATCAGATCTAATCACATTTCTCAAATTCTTAGGTTTTATAAAATGACTGCAAAACATCATTAATCTTCTCAACATTTAAATCTAAAAACTTTAATTTTACAAAATCAAAACTACACCCCTCAATTGTAAACTTAATATTAGAATCAAAAGCATTCAATCCACATAAAAACTCTTCTAATTTCTCTTTCTGAATAACGAAGAAACAATCAACATACCTAACAAATAATTTAATATAACATGAAAACAGATTAATAGCACTACATTCCAAATAATCAATATAGACAGCACACATCAATGGAGAAATAACATAACTAATAACCCAACCGTCTCTAATCTTATAAAACACATCATTAGACATAAAATACATTGAATCTTCTAAACTACTTTTATAAGAATTTAGTTAGAATGATTTGAACTCAGGATTTTTCAGTCTATTCATCCTCCAACAACATACATGTGCAAAAGACATATGATCCCCAATATATGGAATTTGTGCAGAACCAGCATTTATTGGTTGAGCCAGATCATAATTCCCCACACATATACATAATCAGCACTCAGTTTATATTAAGATAACAATTCCTCAAACTTTAATGGATAGGTTTCAATCTTCTCACTCTTCCAGATATTCAACCATCCATTTCATTAAAAAACCTTTTAAAACCCTTATTGCATTTGATATTGTAGTCATATCCATGTAAACATTATGCCAATCTACCACATCATAATATTAGAGCATTATGTAACCATATATATTATATATTAACAGTAGAGGGATGAGCTGCACTTATACTAAAATATAATGTAATTGTAAAGCAGTATGTAATTTGCTTATAGATTAATTTCATATATATATATATATATGTGTGTGTGTGTGTGTGCGTATAATTAGAGGGATTTTAACTTAAGATTTTTAGTCCATTCATCCTCCACTCCATTACTTAATATTATATATGTTCCCTTTATTACTCTCATTTTCTATTTCTCTCATGATTCAATGTATGTGTGAAAGTTTATTCTGTTTTTAGGGAAGAGTTTCTGTAAACAGTAAATTTTATCTTACTATAACTTGATCTTCTCATAAGAAATTTGTGTTTTTGTTTAATCTTTATTGTGATTTTAATTCTAAAAAATATATTATTGATATGTATTCAGAACTTTTGTTAAGGTGCTTCAACATATGTCATATAAAATATATTATCAAGAATTTTGTTGGCGATAGAGTAGTATTTATAGTATAATTTCCTGATATTCCATTTAAATATTGCTAATCAAACGTGAACTCTTTAGCCATTTCTTGACTTCAAAAGAGTTTTGTTTTGCATAGAAGTAGGTTGTTTTTATGCAGAATATTAAGAGATCCATATACTATCAATAAATAAAATTGTTCTGGAATGTAAGAGTTGTCTCTGGATATATTTGAGAATAATTTTTACATATCAAAGCTTAATACCATTTCAATTCTTTCTGTTTCATGTTATTGATCGCCACCACAAAAGGCTTCGAATCTCTGACAAATTCAACCCAGTAAATATATAAAACTATCAGTAGGTCTTAATGAAATGCTGAGTTTTTGTTGTTACTTTCTGTAGTTTTGAATTAATTAGTTTGGAATTTTTGCCATTTTGCTTGCTAAAAAGAGTTATCTTATATTTATCAATAATATCTATTACACTTATAACATTTCACTTGTAGGCAAAAAATGATTATAGTTTTATATATTTGATTTTTCTCAACATAGTTGTTTGCTAATAATTTGCTTTCATTTCTTAAGTATTTTCTTTATTATTATCGTTCCATCATCAGATTTTCAATTGGATGGACAATTGAAGAGTTGGAGTGTGGAGTAGATTGAAGCCTGTCCATTAACGTATGAGGATTGTCTATCTTAATATATATCTGAGCACTTATAGTATATATGTGTACAGCTGATAGTCTGGACCAACTGATGATTGCTGTTTTAGCATGAAATACGTATATTGGTGATTATTTATCTTTTCAACATATATGTGTTTAAGTGTATCAGTGTTATTAGATAGAGTGGAGAGTGGTGGGTCGTGTGAAAGTCTGTGCTCATATACCCTATATATTACTTACACTAAAGGAACTTTTTCTCAAGTTCTATCGTTATACCTAATGGTAAGATATTAATGGTATAAAACAAAGTCTAATTCTTTGTCAAAAATTTTAGCATCTATTAGATTCTTCGAAATAAGGTTTAGAATTTATGAAGTTCTAGGTTGTTTGCTGCAATATGGATGTTTGATATGTTCATGTAAGTTTACAAATAATTTGTCTTCTTTTGACTTTTCTTTTTCATATAATTTAAGTATGATTTTTTTTTAGTGAAAAACACTTGAGAAGTTTTAATGACTAATTTTGTTTTTAAGTAAAAATGTTATGTTACTAACAGAATATAATGTTTCATATTTGAAAAACAACCGTTTATTCTTTTTTTTTAAAAAAATATAGCTTTACTTTCTATCTAATTTTCTCCGCTCTTTGGGGGTAATCTGAAAATTTTAGTTGCAACCGTTTGGGACATTTCCTACACGTTCACGTTTGTATAGAGAAGCCAATTGATTTTTCTATCTCGGATAGCTTTAGATATAATTTTTATACTTAAGATTGTTGTAATAATGCTTTTCTATCATATACTTAATATTTGACTGAAGGTTGGTGATAATGGAAAATTTATTTGTAAATATATAGACTATTTTCATCAACTAGTTCTGTTAAATGGTTTTTAGAAAAATTTAAATAAACAACATTTTCAAGGGTATTATGTTTTGCCTCCCATAGGTCCAATCACTGACAGTACAAACATAAAAATTGAACAAGTGACCTTTAGATTTGTGAAGACTGAATTTAAAATGATGTTTCAATCTTCTAGGTTATTCTGTCAAAAGTAATAATAAGTACAAATGTTGTAAACCTAACTGTGAGGCTTTTTTAATTAAAGATGTTTAAGGTTATATTATGTTGCAGAAATATTTTTGGTGATATGTAAGCATGAAAGCCACTGCTACATAATTTGAATATATGTTAATTAAAGCCACTTATTATTTGCTATATTTAAAGTACATTTAAACAAACATATCTATGCTATCCACCATATTTTGTTTCAAATCTCCTTGAATACATTGTACCTTACATTTTATTGATAAACGTTGATTACAATAGAAAACTTATTGTTTATTGACCTGCAAGTGTATCATACTTTTCAATATGCATATGTATATAACATAGATGTTTTATATGTATAATATTCATATAAAAATGAAGATTATAGAAGAACAAAATTTTTGAAAAATAATAAATTGAGGGAACACATTTACATATATTTAACTGAGTGGATGTTCAATTGTTCATTCACTGAAAAACTAAGAATTAAAAAAATAACTTGCTATATTGTATTTTTATTTTTTAAATAAAATAAATAACAAAATGTCTGGTTTTCATCACAATAAAATATGCTCTTGAAAATATTCTTTTTTCAATACCCTTTTAACCTCTTATAGAAATGTAATAGCAGTTTCATTATTAAAAAACTGTGACCTCTTTGGTTGTTTTGATGAAAAGGTCAATATCAGTTTTAAATTTTATAAAACTTTTAACATTATACTTAAAATATGTTTTATTACACAAAATGCTGCCCTTCAAATACAGAAAGAATAATAAAGATAAAATAAAATGTGTTTGCACTATGGACCAAATAAATTTTATCAATGAATATAATGATTTATGGTGATTCAAGATAAAAAAAAATGGCTGCTGGCATTTTGTTTCGGTTTTTTAAATATGATTTCTTATGGCTCTCAGAAATGAAAAATGACTCCTTGCTTGTCAAAAAAAATATTAAATTTATGAATATTAGTGTTATTGTTTTGTTTATTTATTTATATTTTTGAATACTATATAATTGAAGACATGTATATTAATATAGTGGAGATTGCAATTCACATTAGAACATTAATATTGTGTGATTTCATTGAGTTTTAATTATTTTAATTTTATCTGTAAATATTACTGTAGATAGCAATGATAATGTAAGCTAGATATAGATTTTCTTTATTCATTTATATGCTGATATATTCAATATTATTACATTAATTTGTGTTATATATATATAATCATTAAAAACCAGTTAACATGTAGATAATCCCAATATCAATAACAATCAAAATTTTCTAATTGTTGCCAAGGCTGCCTCTTTATATATATATATATTATAAAAGATCGATAAATCTACCTTTATTTTAAAAAATCATTTGTTGTTTTTAAAAAAAAAATCTCTTTGATTTGATGTTTATATATGGAGTATTAATATTGTTTATGGTTATTAGTTATAGTTATTGTTGTTTGGATTTATTATTTTATTGATTTGTTGATGGTACATAGCTGTGAATATTTAATTGTTATTATTGTTATTAATCTTTATGGTGAGATTTTTAATAGTAATAGTGACATGTTCCAGTTATTATAAATAAATAAAGACATATAAATTGTTGATTATAAAAAAGATTTTTTTATTTGTAGTGATTAGTAAAAAAAATGCAATGTTATTATTTATGTATATATATATTTTTAAAGCTATCAAATAAATTTTCGATTTAATATTTTTTTTTTATATGATTGATATTTTTATTTTTTGAATGTTTGTTTTAAAAAACATATTAACAATGTTTTTCAAAACTGCACATTCTGTGGCATGTGAAAAACAACAACAACAGAAAAAGAAGCCATTATTATGATAGTTATTAAAAAGAAACTGAAGGAAAAAAGCTAATTGTACATTTATATTCGGTATCTTCATTTGTCAAGATAATTGGATAAATTACTGTAGTAAACACATTAATCATGATTGGCTAATATATATATATATATTACAGCCAGGAGGCTGCATCTTTTTTTTCTTTTATCCCAAGGCAATTTAAAAAGAAAAACTAGGCAAATTTCAACACATGAATTTCACCACATCTGAAGCAACTAGAATTAATATATTGGATTCAACATTTCAATTTATTTATTTATTTTTCAAGGAGAGAAATCTTAAAAAAGAATGGAATATATATATATTGTAACGATCCGGAGAAAACGACTTAACGTAAACTGCACTACGGGGCGCCATCTAGGCATTTGAACCTAGAAAAATTTATAAAGTAGGCAGATACGTGAGTCAAAAAAAAAATATATTTTTTTTTTTCTTAAATTTTGATTCCGGTCGTTAGCCCATGTCACTAGCTCAGTGGAATAGCAGAGATTTAATAATATCATTTACTAGTATATAAAAGAATAAAGTAAGCCACTGCCAGTAATTATCATACAAACAGATTTATTTATGCACATATATATAAGGTTTAAAATTATTTTAGTGATTTACATTTAAACATTTATCATTATTTTTAACTTTGATTTTACTTTAATTTACATTGAGTTACTATTATATTATAAATTTACATTTTTAATCAAGTTCGCACAGATGGGCTTATAAACCTGTTTAATATGTTGCTATAGATCGGTTACATAGATTTCAATGGTCAAAAACATTTCAAAGTAAACATAAACGATCAAAATACAAAATTATTGATTACTGACAATTGCATAGGGAATTATAAGAAACCCTCTAGTATTCATCGTAAGATACTTGCATCGTCACCAATAACTTAAAAGACATCCGAATAAATACCTTTTAGATACTCACCATAAGGTATCAGTATTTGTCGAATGTCTATATATTTTGATCAAATATGAAAACGCAAACATATTTAACCGATAGCCAATCTATGCAAGCGTCTATAAACAACTTAAATTTAATAGTTTTATAGGATCGAGCCTGAATATACTATATAGATTTGCATTCGAAAATAAAATATTCTATCCCTATTTAACCCTAGGCAACACATTTCGCAATCAACCGGCGCCAATCCATCTGATACATTCATGTATTCAATGTAGCATGATACGACAACACAAATATATTGTCAGAAATGTACATCTGAACAATATGAAGAAAGAAAAACGACATTGACTCTCCACCCACAGGAATGTGACATCTGTGGGCAAGTAGATCAATAAACTAAAAACTCCATAGGAATGGGCTGCGGTCTTCTGCCGACTTACAAACCCATCCATAGGCAAACAGAGGGTGTGTGGCGTATTTTATAATCCTGCCCGTAGCGGATCTCATGCTACACCTACTAATTACATAAATATATCCAATCCATTGAACCAATTCAACCACGAAATGAACAACCCAAGATTACCCTCCCTTAATTATCTTTACAAATCGATACAGCCATTCACGCCCGACTCAAGTTTAACATTTTTTTTTATAATTTATTTAACGGAAAACAGAAATCATAACAACTTAAGGAACAAAATAAAATAAATAAATAAATAAATGGAAATGATTTTACAAATTAAATACATTAAATAAAATTATAACCAATTAATAAATATTGTTGGTCAGATAGAATAATATTAAAATCATTTTAAATATGAAAAGTTTTTAATTTACTGTTCATAAATTTTAAAGTTCTTACGGTTATTGAAATAGTTCATCCTATTATATTCCTGGCCGTTTAAACGTGAATTCCCACGTCGTCCGAAGATTAGTATCCAGTTGATTTATTTATTTATCCTTTGGAGATTTTGTTTTTCGTGTAGTTGGTCCTCATTGTATAAACGATGGCCCATTTTTTTCTCTTTCTTAGCAGAACTGAAGGGATTGAAGCTGTGCGTCTTTTTCAATCCCCCCAGCGCTAACACCGAGCTGTTACATCGTCAATAATCAATCAATTTCCAGTCACTAACCTATGCTTTCCAAAACTTGTCCTTTTTATATTTTTGTCAAAGGATTGAATTAACATTGCGTCATGGATGTAATGATCCTTTCGCTGAGGTCCGATTTCCCAAATGGATTTCTTTCATTGGCTAATCCGTTTCTATTGTTTTCTTTCTATCTGACTGAAGTTATTTCATTTAAATGCTCAAGGCTGGTTTACATTTAACTAATTAACAATCATTTCCATTTCTAATTAATTACCCTGTTTTCCAAATCAAAAATATATTTAAAGACAGATTTAGAGATATAATTTTATCTCCAAATCTTTTTAAAATTTAGTTTTAAAAATACCTTTTTCTTTAATAAAAATTTTATTTTAATAATTTTTATTATCTGTGCGACTTAATATATAAGAGTTTAAGACGATATTTTAATTTCAATTTTTAATTTTTAAAGAAAGTTTTTAAATGCGAACTTTTTATTTTAACTTGTTTAATAATTATATATAAAAAAACAATGTAACGAACGTCTGTGCTCGTTACAATATATATATATATGCATTCTAATATTAAAAAAATATAAGAGAATAAAACAACAAAACAAGTTGCCCTTTGAAAAGAAGGATGAACAAGTTGAACTTTGAAAAGGTAGTAAATAACTTTATTAATGTACATGATATGTTTATATATATATTTTTGAGATCGATATTCTTTTTTTTTTAATTAGAAAAATGAAATGTTTTTATAAATATAATTATGTTCTATTTAAGCGTCTTGTTTAAAAAAAAATGTTTAATAAATGTCAAAATTAACACTTAAGTATTAGAAATTTGTAAGTAAAGCTCAAAGTTTGGGTTGCATATGGGTTATTATATATATTTTTTAATAAGTGAAATTTGTATTTGCAAATTTTATCAAAATTTTTATTATTTATTTAACTTAATTTTTTTTTAATATTATTTATTTATTTATTAGATAATTAGATGTGTTCTTAGGGATGGATCTTAGATTAAGTTAATTTATTGAGGGTTAGTTATCAATTAAAAATCATCATTATATTTATATATTTGTGTGTGTGTGAATGTATATAAGATAACAAATAACAAAATCAGATAAAATAAGTTCCATATTTATATTAAGTTATAAGTTAGCACTAAATGACTAAGTAGTCAAAGATATGTTATATTTATTTATAGACCTGAGTAAGCCTTGTCATAAATAATAAAAAAAAGTATTCAATGCTTGTAGAAATAAGTATAGTCCAAAAGTCAATATAATATATAAACCTTTTTATAATGTAGTGGAGTAAATTTTGATGATTTCTTTTGATGTAATGATACTTAATCAATTAACCTAGCTTTGAGAGCATATCTATTATTTATTTTATTGATTTACAGTATTTTACCAGTCAATTATTCACTTATTTATTTATCTATTTTCAATTCACTTCATATAGTAATTCTTATGCAAATATAAACAACAATTCATATATTTCCTGTTTAAAATATACTTTTATTTATTTATTTTTTTCTAAATTGGAATATTTGGAAAATATAAATATTGATTTCTGTTTATATTAAGGTATACTTGTCGAGCACAAATATGTCTTTGTCTATTTAATATATATACTTATTGCAAGTATATATGTATTTTTTTGTATTTGGTTTGTATTTAAAAAAGCTATTTAAAACACTGATACTACTTAAAAATCAAACCATAATATAGAAATAAAAGATGTACTATTTGTTTTATAAGTAATGCCTTTGTATTTTACTTGGAAGAGTATTAATATTTTATTCTTATTTTATTCTTATTTTTCTTTTTAGTGCCAGAGTCATTATGAAGTTTATTGAATTCACAACTTAATGGAGAATAATTTTGGATTTCAATTATTATTTAGTCTTTAGGTCACTTACACAAATCAATGTTCATTGATATGTTTAGATATACATAAGTTTACTTATTTGGTGTGTATATTAGATTCAATAAAATTCCCTTTGTTACTAGATATATATTTTGTTAGTTAATCATATTAACCCTGAGAATATATTATAATGATAGGTCTTATTATTGCTCTATATGACTTTTGGATTTATTTCATGTATAGCTAGTTGGAAGGGCATATAAACAATTTATTTAAATATAATTGGGATAATTTTATCTTTCTTCATTAAAATTATACAATTTATTATATTTAGCTTTTTCAACAATTGGATTCATTTAGATTGTTAAGATCTTTCTTTATATGTATATTCCAATTTATTATATTTGTTGATCAACGTTTTGGGCAGTCTTTTCTCAGTATATGTGTATGATGTGCTATGTTTATATTATTTAAATTGGATGATAAATATATTCCATTACATTTGGCATGCCATCTTAGGGGCCCAGTTAATTGATGAGTGTTGATGACAAATAATCTATTACATTGGTTATCAACTAGGGCTTGAAAAACAAACATATCAATATTTTATTTTCCATTATAAGTGACTTTTAAACATGAAGTTCAGTTAGTGAAAGTTTGTTGATGACAAATCGCACTATTCCAATTTTAGTAAAACAATGTTTCAGGTTCAAAAGTTAATAATTAGTGGAGTTGAATTTTTTTTTATGTATATGAAATGGTATTAAGTTTTAAGTTCCAGAAAAATTATACATTTTTTTTTTCTATTTTATCTGGACTTACTTACATAATGGTGAACCCAGTTGTGATAGGCTAGAGATAAGTATAAATTTAATCATTTTATGCTTAACTACCATTATCTTGAGCGAGAAAGTTATCTCATTATATGATCTCGTTAGTTGCTTTTGACGTATGTGAACATTTTATTACATTTTAAATATTTCAAGGTTATATTGAATTTGATATGAAATTTCCACATTTCAATATTGTATAAGTGTAAAATTCTCATTATCATTACACATAAATAAATGGTAGTTAGTGATCTCAGTTGTTACTCTCTCTCTCTCTCTCTCTCTCTCTCTCTCTCTCTCTATATATATATATATATATATATATATATAGATATATATATATATATATATATATATATATAGAGAGAGAGAGAGAGAGAGAGAGAAAGAGAGAGAGAAATTTGTTGATGTTATGGTGATAAATGAGAATTTTTTATAAACCAAGAAGTTCATGAGTTCAAACAACTGAAATTTAGATTGTTGGATAGCTACTATGTATAATAAAATTAAAAGGCTTGGTCTTTGCTTAGTTGAGTAATTGCTTGTTGGGATAATGATTGGAGATGGTGATCCCTTAGTCTGTGGTAATTACTACATAGAAATATA
>JAQFVV010008483.1:0-29904 GCA_028023455.1 Epiperipatus broadwayi
TAACGCTGTCTCGTTACAATATCTATCTCATTTTTTATTTAAAGTATTTCCTGTTAATGTAGGGGGTGTTAACCAGAGATTTATGGACCCAAGGAATTTGTGGAAAAATATCAGGGGATTTTTGGGATTAAACTGAAAATAAATCGACTTATTATCTTTAATTTTTCTGATTTCTAACTGAAATGTAACATTTCCTTCACTTATGAATGTATCCAATAAATTATATTTTAGTATTCAATTCATATCACATTACAAATCATTTACAATTATGATAGTTATTATATCTGATATTAAATCACAAGTGATCATGGAATCATAAAATTATCTGCCTACACTGGAAAAGGAGTCAAGGAACAAATTTAAGACCCTCTGTCTTAAGTGACTGTGTGCAATGCAGATTATATCAATTTCTAAGCCATGAAATAATATCTGAGGTCCCCTAAATCTTGACACGAGTAATTGAAATATGGACATCTAAAAAAATACATTCAAATGCATGTTTATGAATTAGCGTGAATTTACCCTGAATGGATGAAATGCAATTATAAAAGTTATTATTGTTCATGGTACCATTCATAGCATGTTTTGTAGCTTAAAAGGTTATTGCCTTAATTATCTAATGATAGGATTTTTTAATTACATTATATAATAAAATCACACATTCATACATCATATTTTAATACTCACTGAAATAGAAACAAACAAAGTTTATTTATAACAATATTTATTGATACTTTCAAAAAGTTTAATGATATGAATACATCACAAAAAATATTTAGTATTTGATAAAAGTATTATATATTATTTTCGGAAGTTAAAAATCTTTTTTTTTTAAAAAGGTGGGTTTAAATTATCACCGGTTTTCTAACGTAGGATTTAGTATTTGTGTTACTTATATAATTTATGAACTTGATTTATTTCCATTATACGAATGAATTAAAGATTTTGACAATATAAAATTCACAATTTAAAATTTTCAAACCATAAACCAGTGTTAGGATAAAGTGGCATATTTGTTATTGTTTATTAAAACATACAAATTCTTTTTTTTTTTTTACACATTTAAAACCCTGTAATAATGAGAACAATATAAAAACGGGAGAATTGATTAATCAAAAATAATATAAATATAAACATGTACAATATATATGTACATAACCATACATAGGTATGGTAATATTAATTTAAAATTGTACAATACAATCAATAATATAAATTTAAAATCATTTATTATATAAAATTGTTAATGTATGTGAAGGTTTTAATATCAATTTAACAAATTTATAAATCATTTTTAATTTGTTATAGGGGTGATGGCTTCTTTGTTCTGCAGCTTTTTAGATGTACCACTTAATAATACTGTGAATATTTACAATTTAAAGAATGCAACATAATTCACTATTTCATCAGTGAAACAATCTCAGCCTGTATCTTTTTTTTTCATCATCATCATCATCATCATCAACAACAACAACAATAGTAGTAACAGCTAAATATTAATGATTATGGAAAAACTTGATTATTGTTGAAATATGAAAGTAAACATAACAAAGAAAAAAGATTCAATTTCACTGTAGTGATTCAAATATACATATCAGACAATTTAAAACATTAAAAAAATATTCATATTCTCTATATCTTTTTCTTTCCACCCCTCAAGAAAATAAAAGTGAAATATTAAAAAGTTATAGTTAAATTAACATTGTAAAGTTATGACAAAATCTACACAAAAAACATTTCAGAATTATGTATGCTTATCAACATACTAAACATGATTTTTTTTTATTCTTATCAACCTGAAGAAAAAAAAAAATGGAAATAAACTGAAGCTCATTTAAAATTATTGCTTAGACTTATTGAAAATGTTTAGATATATGTAGACAAAATGATTAAAAATCATCAACTATAATAATATAGAGGAAAATAATTAATACTGGAATGATGGGATGATTATTAAGGCCTATATATATTTTTTTAAAAACGAAAAGCACAGATATCTCTTTAGGTTTCACTCGAAACATGAAAGAATAGAAGATAGACATATTAGAAATTCTTACTATGGCAAATAAATGATTTTAAAAAAAGAAAAATAATAATATCAACCATAAACTTTCAGTGTATAATAAGGTCCACTGAAATTAGATAACACAAAAAAAATAATAATTAAAGCTCATTTATTTCACAAGCTTAAATACCATAATGAGAAATAATGGAATAAAAAAAAAATCCTATTTGTGATATAATTTTTTGTTTTTCATTATTTCAAAATCAAACATATTCCCAAATAAAATTCACTCCTTAATATCATTATTAGTCACATAAAAATAATAATAATAATAAAGCAAAAATAGAAGGAAATGATTAATGATCGTCTTTTAGAAATGGGATGACTGAAGTTGTTTGGCTTTCCTAATAAAATTGGTTTAATGAAAACAGTTAAGGCATATTGGAACAACATGAATGGTAAATAGAAAAGCATTGTGGATAATGTCTTTCTTTTCACACTATATTAAACAATGTTTGTTTTCAAGAAAAAAAATCTTGAATCCATCAGATTCATATAAAAATGGAATGCTGATATTGTGTTAATGTATATAGTAATGTCGATAATTATATCACAGCACAAAGTCACCAATTACATTACATTGCGGATCCAATAGGTATGGATGGAGTACTCAGTAATCCAATTCTTTGCTTTTGTTTACGTTGTTCTGTCATCTGGAGAGAAAAAAAATGCATATATTAATAAACACTACATATGAATATGATTATGCATATATGCATATTAACACACACACATATATATATAAAAGATTAAGCAAATCTGGCTCAGCAGTAATGAAGATTATATCTTATTATAATGATATTTTTGCTTTAAAGTCAATACATTGATTTACATTTTACCACCAGGGGTTGCTTTAAAAGACCATAGCCCTTCTAATAAACACTACATATGAATATGATTATGCATATATGTATATTAACACACACACATATATATAAAAGATTAAGCAAATCTGGCTCAGCAGTAATGAAGATTATATCTTATTATAATGATATTTTTGCTTTAAAGTTAATACATTGATTTACATTTTACCAACAGGGGTTGCTTTAAAAGACCATAGCCCTTCAGCAAAAAATGAAAAAATTTTCAAATTTCATTTGCATTTGAGTCCCAAATTAAGAACATCACAGATAGATATGCTAGCCCCTTCACTAGATGATTATTTATATATATTCTTACATACACATGTAAAACATTAAACAACAACAACAAAAAACAAAGACATTCATTTTTAAAAAAAAACAATAATTATGGTTCATTACTAATAAACAATAGGCAATTACAAATAAAATCACTTTCACAATCAAATAATTAATACATACATATAAAATAGAGGTATGTATGAAAATGTGAGTACATACATGCACATACAATATATGCATTATTATCAAATTTGTGATAAATATAAAATTCCAAAATGAAACAGATTGAAAGTAATTTATGACAATATGATATATATATTTTATTGTAAATAAGAGAAAGAAAAATAAATAGATGCAAGTACAAATTGTATTAATAAGGTCAGTAAAAAAAAAAAAAAAACCTACTTAAATATAATTCGACTGCATAAATAAAAAAGAAATAATTAATACTCTAGAATAATTTAGCTATGCTTGTAAAAAGCAATCTGGAAAAATACTTTATTTCTATAAAATAATGAAATAAAAAATTTTTTTGTTCCTTACAAATTATGGCAAACATTTAGGCACAGTCTGAACAAAGACTTTTCTTTATAATGTTATATTTAAAATTGTCAATAAATACATACAAATATATAGATACATAAATTATATAGAACAAAAATCAAAAGTAATGGATTCATTAATAAAAGCATGATTACAAGCAATGATAGTGAACCATTTTTATATTTCTGACAAGTCTAAAACTGCATGCGAATTAGCCTTTTTTTCATTTTTGCAGAATAACTTCTCATAATCACATTTCTTTGGTCAGAAGGTATCAAAAATCTTTTAAAATTTACAAGAAAATAGTAGTGAATCTAATGAAAAGTGCATAAATCTGAAAAGCTCAAAAACAAGCAAGTAAGTCAGACTAATCTTTGTTTTAATATAAATAACAGCACATTTTGAAATTTTATTAAGAATACTAATTAAAGTTTAATCATATTTAACTCTGTATAAAGGCATGCTGAAATTAACAAAGTGCAATAAATAAAAAAATTGAGGTTTGATAACTCTTGGTCCTATAAAATCCTATCAAAAATCTTAAGACTGAGATTTCTTTATATACAAAATTTAACATTAGTGCTCCATCCCCCTACAATAGTATTTTAAACCTGAAGATTAGATGTAATTATAGAGGACTTGAACACAGACTTTCAAGCTCCCTTCAGACATCCACTCTATATCATAAAATCGATACACATGACCACACACATGTGAAAAAGATAAATGATTTTCAATATACATATTTCATGCTGAACCAGCACTCATCAGATGGTTCAATAGAGCACTGATTATATATAATAAAAAAAGTATGGGAATAATGATCTGGACTAACTGATAAGTGTTGGTTCAGTATAAAATATGTTTATTGGACATCATTTATCTTTTTAACATGTGTGTGATCATGTTTATCGATTATATAAGATAGAGTGGATAGTGTTCAAATCCCCCTATAATTACAATGATTGAGTATTAAAACGTGGCACTCAAAAATTATCTTTTCTAACGAGTTTGATAAATTCTTATCTTTTCTAACGAGTTTGATAAATTCTTAGATTTCTATAAAAACTACATCCAATTTTTTCAAAAGTCCACTTTAAAAGTAATGTTCAGATTAGATAGCTTTTTTTCTGAATACAATAAATAAAAATAAATTATCTTCCGATTTTTTCATCACATACACAGGTATGAGTGCATACAATGAGCAGTTTTATCAATTAACTTCAAAATACAAAGTCTTCTAATAAAAGTCTGCTAACTTAACATCTATTAAAAGATATTGCAAATATTATGCAATCCTAATTTTACTTATGAATTGTTTCCAAAAATATAAAAAATTGTGCAAAAAAAAAAAAAATTAGACAAATATAATTAAAGAGTTAGATTAAGAAAAAAAAAACACCAAAAAATTCTTTATAAAAATAAACCTTACATTATGAGATTTTATTAGTGTTGAAAATTTACCTGTTCTTTGAGTTCTGCCAGCTGTTGTGAAAGATTGATGACTACTTTGCTGGTCATTTCAAGCTGGGCCTGCAAATTCCGTAATTCATTTTGTTCTCCTTCACCTTCATCAGCTGCCAAAGACATGGCACGCATCCGGGGAAACCATTCCAAATTTTTATCCTTAAAATAGATCAAATGTTACAGAGGATGGTAAAATAATTTGCACTAAATTTTCAAAAATACAAAATATAAAAAATATCAACTCATACTGTACTAAGAATAAATTGCAGTTGTTAGATGGAGAATATATGTAATTCACTCAAACTCATATTATATAATTGAAATAATGCAAAAAGTTAATCATAGCTGTTCTACAATACTATACTATGGGCATTATCCCATTATAGATAGATGTCTATTTATATAAAGAAAATGAAGCAATTCATCAAATTTCATTTAGATAATTAACTCTGTACTCAGCAGTGAATCTTTAAGAGTGCTCACATAATCATTCTCTAATAGCAATTCCAAAATCAATGGTTCAGATATTAAAAATAATAATAATGTTTGCAAAACATAAATCAGTTTATTTTCAAAACAATGAAGAAAATGCAAAATAATAATTTATAGATATCACTATCCCAGAAATACATAAAGGCTCAAAATAGGCTAAACAATAAAGTAAAGACTTCATCAAAAATAGAAAGTTATATTTTAAGATTATTTAATTTTCTATTAACTTGGGTATAATATTGTTATGGAAAATGTCACTTAAAAAAACGCCTATGTATCAATGGAAATTAATGCATGGAGCTCGTTGCAAATGTGTAATCTCAAAAAACTGATTGCGGTTATAGAACAGTTAATATTATTAACATATAAATGCTATTTAAGTGTATTTTATTTACTGATAGCAAATTAATCAACACCCACACCAAATGAGATGAGAATAATACAATTAGTTGCCAGTTCTCTTTAGATGCAACATTAATGATGATATCAATAACCCATTTTCATTATGCTACATTTTTTATTTCATTATAACTAATTTTACAAGATCAATTCATAAAATTAATGTTCAAATCATAATAAATTAAAAAAAATGATACCTGAAAAGGAATTATTTAAAAGTTTTATATATACCATAGATAACAGAAATTGTGCTAATACTTGAAACATATAACTAATAATGTAATGTAAATTCTTGTGTAATGAAGGTAGTTAGTTAAAAATAAAACATATATATGTGAGCAAGGTAAAAAAAAAAAACGAGAGCCTTATGGTGGAAAAATAGCATAACTGTCTGCCATGCCTAAGATGGAGTTCTAATTTGATCCAAATAAAAATTTTTAAGAACTTATGATTTTTGTTTACTTAGCTGCTCCATAGTCATCCTAGCTAACAATCCAACATAGGTCAAAATTGAGTATCTAGATTTTTTTTTTTTATCAGAGGGTAAAGCATGCATAGTTAAAATTGCTCAATACTTTTTGTAACAATCAAATTACCATAATTTCTCTCCCAAAATATGAATTTTTCCCATTTATATTTATTCTTAAAACTGAATCAGATGTTCACGATTGCATTGATTGTTGTAATTGATTTTATAATTATATCTTTGTTTCTTTATCACAATAGTTAATAATATTATGAAAAATACAATCAACTACATAAATTATAATAAAGAAGAACAATATTTATAGTTGTGTAATACAACAAGCTCAGTAAAGTCTGATGGGATCATCATGAATGGCGAATGGAGATACTAAGATTGTGTGCTTAAATAATCCATCATAATAAGCACAGTTGGGAGATTATGAATTGTATAACAATGTTACATGATAGAAAGCCACAAAAGTACACTAGCAAAAGCTTTTAAATCTAGTGGCTCTATTAATGTTTCCTAATTTTCCAAAAAAGCTTTAGGCAAGAGTTTTCCTCAGGTTGTCTTCAGAAAATTTTAGAAAATAATAAAAGTTTTCTCTGGAATATTTACTGGGAACTTGAAAACTGTATATAATGTAATAGTATGAAGGTGAAAGCCATACTTTTTTTTTTTTATCAATGAGGTTAAAGGACTTTTCAAAATATGATTTAAATTCTGTTTTAATACTATTAGACTAGTGAATAATAGCAAAAGCAAAAACAGAATGTGATTTAAAATGCAAAATTAACACGCACAATGTTTGAACAAATTTACATTATAATCTTGTAAAATTTAATGTGTGTATACATAAAATGTGGAAATCATGATTTTAATTTCATTATATTTACCATTTCATTAACTTTATTGCACACTTTTCATGTTCTATTCAAAAGATCACAATCTACTCATTTAGAAATGTGACAATGAAAAAAATCATTATAAATAAATAAAATAGTATTTATCAATGACAGATCTAACATCATACTTTCCAGTATTTCATCTCATTTAGATTAAATCCACTATGGATTTGAATAGAAATCTTTTTAGACTGCAGATACTTCGGCAGTATTAGTATGCATACACTGGCATCATTTGAGAAAAGGATCCGGTTGCTTTATCTGCCTCACTATTAAATGTTCTTTGGATTTAATAGTAGTCTTTTCATATTCATTTAAATGAGATGCTGTTGAAAAATTAGGAATCAACTAGATTACCCCAGGACACTAAAGGTGAAAAATTATTCACCACAGTATTACTTCCTCATGGTTTATTAAGTAAATTAATAATAACATTCTTAGAGGCAAACTATACAAAGTAAAAAAGCTTAGAATTCCTTTCACAAATACATTTATGATTCTGATTTTTTTGTAGGTAAATGAAGTGTCTGAGAATTAGAAAACAAGACACTTTGCAACTGATAACTCTTCTTTATGGTAGAACTAATTTTTGTGAAAGATGCTTCAATTGGGATTTTTAAAAATTTTCTCGGTTACTTCATAATTATTGTTAAATTGGTCTTCTACAAATATATATATTTTTAAAAACAAAGAATCCTATTGACCATAATTATCTCTACTGAAAAATTTGCAAAGCTTTATCTATTATCACACTATTAAAAACAGATGAAAACATCAGATATGAAATATCTTGGAATGGAATACTTTACATAGCAAATAAGATAAAAGATATTTACTGATTTAAAAAAATCATCATTCTACTCATTTTTTTTTTTTTAAAAAAAAAAAAACAATCCAAAACTTAAAATGTTTTATTTTTAACAAAATGTAAAAGCAAAAACAGTTTTGTTATTTATCATAAATACTTATTATTATTAATTTTTAATAATTACTAAAAATATTTCAAAATTTTTATAACAGATATGTTTACTTTGCTATGTAATAACGGAATATCATTCCTGCTCAACACATATTTATAATAATCACTTGATCACTATCTCATACTAGCACATAATTGTTATTAAACAAAGCAAAGCTCTCCATACAGTAGTGCCATCTTGTGCCAACAAAAGCAATCAATGGATTTTATGCACAAGCCTTCTGGCATCCATTGATTGCTTTTGTTGGCATAAGATGGCACTTCTGTATAGAGAGTTTTGCTTTGCTTTGTTTAATATTTATAATAAATATAAACTTGGTACAATTACACATACAATACTATAAAATATGTGGCAAAGCAAAACTCTCCATACAGTAGTGCCATCTTGTGCCAACCAAAGCAATCAATGGATTTTATGCACAAGCTTTCTGGCATCCATTGATTGCTTTTGTTGGCACAAGATGGCACTTCTGTATAGAGAGTTTTGCTTTGCTTTGTTTAATATTTATAATAAATATAAACTTGGTACAATTACACATACAATACTATAAAATATGTGGGAATATATATCATTAACAATTTGATTATATTTTTACTAAGAGAAAATATATATTTCAAAATTGTAATATTAATAAATTCAACACAGAAAGTGATCATCGATTAGTAAAATATTTATTATTCAATTATAAATATTTTCATTCTTTTCTGAGTTAATGTAATACAGGACTATTAACAAAAACATCCACAAAAAAGGTAGTTTTAAAAAAAAAATCAGCTTTATTATTACCTAGCATGCTTTCGATACATATTCATAGCTTATAGTAAAATGACTTAAGAGTTCTTGATGCATGTTATATTGAAAGCATGTCAGGTAGTAACAAACCTGAATATATTTTTTAAAAAACTACCTTTTCTGTGAATGTTTTCATTAACAGTCATGTAATATATGTTGTTAAAAAACCAATCAGACAAAAAATTATTAAGAAAAACAATATTCACAAATGATATTCTTCTGAAACATTCTAATGAATTTATATTAGAACTTGCAAATCGTTTAGAAATATTAACAGATTATGAACATGATTCAGATTTAAATGAAATCAATAGGAAGATAACTGATATACTTTTAAAAACTGCAGCAAAAATAGCTGGTATAAAAAACAGCAATTGACCAATAAAATTTCTATTGAAACAAGACAATTTATGAAAGAAAAAAAGAATATGAAAATATATAAAAATGATGCATTAAGAATTACTGAATTTTTTGAATTTTGTAAATGGTGCAAAAAAGAGTTGATAATGACATAAAAAAGTATAATTGTGAACTAGCAAGGAAAGCTATAGAAGAGAATAAGTCTCAAGAATGTAAAACAACATCTTGCTATTTGTAGAAAGCTTATTTCTGTAATAATAATAAAAAAAAAAAGATGGAACTATTACTAAAAAAAAGGATGGCATCATCAAATGTGTAGATAAGTTCTATCAAGAATTATATAGCAATAAAGAACAAAGAAACATATCTTCTACAACTAGTATATCATCTGAATTGCTCAAGATTATAAACAAAGGTGTGAGACATGCAATTAAATTTACGAAAAAGGGAAAAGCTCTAGTTAATGAAGGAATTATAATTGATATTTTAAAAAAGGCAGGAGAAGAAATAAAAAAAATTTTTGACAAAGTTATATATCAAATGTCTAAATGATAAAGACGTACTAAATGTTTGGAAGAATGCAATATTAATATTTAAAAGAGTTGATAAAGAACACATTAGAAATTACAGACCTATCAGTACAAAATTTTTACCAAAATAATTATAACTCATGTAAAGCAAACTAGATTTTAACCAAATAAAAGAACAAGCTGGATTTAAAAGTGGCTTTAGTACAATAGATCATATCCAAATATTGAGAGAAGTTGTAGAAAGGTCAATGTATATAAATTACTATTATGCTTTGGATATTTGTAGATTATAAACAAGCATTTGATTCTATAGGCATTTCTTCAATAATTAAAGCATTAGATCATTAAGGTATATACCCAGGATATTGTCACATTCTGAAAGAATATTTATAAAATTGTGATAGAAACAGTTAGATTATATAATGATATTAAAAGATTAACATTGAGATGGGTGTATGACAATAACTCCATATCTTCAAAACTTTTTGCAGCAGTTTTGCAAAAAGAGTTTTATGGATTAAAATGGGAAGCGAAGGGAATAAAAGTAATTAGAGATTATTTAAGTCATGTAGATTTTATAGATGATGTAGTTGTTTTTGAAAATAATGCTTTAAGTTTAAGAAGATTGAAGATAAATATTAAAAAGACTAAAGTAATGTTGAATGAACTTTCCCAAAAGATGAAAATACAAGATTGATAATGATGAGTTAGAAGAAGTTAACAACTACAAAGATCTTTGTCAGATTATTACTACATATAGAAACCATAATGGAAGAAATTAATCATAGAATTAAACTTGGTTTGAATGCTTTTGGTAGAAATAATTTAATATTAAAAGGAAATATGCCTATGTATTTGAAAAGGAAAGGTTTTTAGTAAATGTGTTACTAGTTCTTACTTACATATCTGAGATTGGACACTTAAGAGAAGAGCAATACTGATCATTCAGGCCACTCAATGAAGTATGAAGAGATGTATGTCAGGAGTAACAAAAAGAGATAGAAAACGAAATACATGGGTGAGAGAAGAAATATGTTACTGACATCAGTATGAAACTCAAGTGGAGTTGGGTTGATCATATTGCTAGAAGAGATGATAATAGGACAGTTGAAATCTTAAACTGGATTCTAAGAGGTTGTAAAAGATCTAGAAAGAGACCATATGTGAGATGGAAGGATGAAATAAGAAAATATGCTGGGGTGATGTGGAGAAAAGAGGCTAAAGATTGGAGAAGATGGATTGAACTTGGAGAGACTTTCATCCTGCAGTGGATCTATAATGATTGAAAATAATGATGATTAATTACAATTCATTTACAGTGGACTATGCATTTTAACCAACCAAATGAAAAAGCTGAATTTATAAGTGGTTTTAGTACAATGGATCATATCCAGGTAATGAGAGAAGTTAT
Organism: Epiperipatus broadwayi; assembly: GCA_028023455.1. Classification (NCBI taxonomy): domain Eukaryota; kingdom Metazoa; phylum Onychophora; class Udeonychophora; order Euonychophora; family Peripatidae; genus Epiperipatus; species Epiperipatus broadwayi. The sequence goes on from JAQFVV010008483.1 coordinate 11,553, forward strand.
AGAAAGGATCAATGAATATGAGTTGCCATTATCCTTTGGATTAGTAGATTATGAAAAGGCATTTGATTCTATAAGCATTTCTTCAGTGATTAAAGCAATGAATCATAGGTATAGACACAGGATATTGTCATATTCTGAAGACTACTTATCAAAATGCAATAGTTGTGATTAAATTACATAATTATATTAAGAAGATTAATATTGAGAAGGGTATATATTAGGGTGATCTCATATCTCCAAAAAATTTTATAGCAGTTTTGCAGGAAGTATTTTGTGGATTATAAAATGGGAAGCTAAGGAAGTTAAAGTATCTAGATTAATTTGTAATAATGCTTTAAAGCTTCAGAAAATGTTGTGAGAATTATCAGATAAAACTAAGAAAGTAGGACTGAAAGATAAATGTTAAAAAGAATAAAGTAATGTTGAATGAATTTTCTCAAAATAAAAAATAAAGATTGATAATGATGATTTAGAAGAAGTTAACAACTACAGATACTTTGGTTAAATTACTATTACAGATATCGTAGAATTAAACTTAATTTGGATTGTTTTTGGTAAAAATAATTTAAAAGGAAATATGTCTATGTGTTTGAAAAGAAAGGTTTTTAATAAATATGTATTATACTAGTTCTTACTTACAGATCTGAGACTTGGACACTTAAGAGAAAAGCAATAAAGATCTTTCAGACCATTCAACAAAGTATGGATAGATGTGTATCAGCAGTAACATAGAAGAAATTGAAAATGAAATACATAGGTGAGAGAACAAACAGGTGTTACTGACATCATTGAAAGAATTAAAAGACTGAAGTGGAGTTAGGCTGGATATAATGCTAAAGAAGATGATAATAAATTGACAGATAAAATCTTAAACTGGATTCCAAGAGATTGTAAAAGACCTAAAAAAGAGATCACATGTGAGATGGATATATGAAATAATTGTGCTGAGGTTATGTGGAAAAGAAAGGCTAGAGATCCGAGAAAATGGATTGAACTTGGAGAGACCTTTGTCCTGCATTGGATCAATAATGATTGCAAATGATAATGACATGTCATTAACATAATTTTCTCCTAAAAAATATGTCTGGTAAAAGATAGTCACTAGTAATCATGGATTCTCAGTTGTTTTGACTTTTCTCTTATAAAAAGGAAGAGTAAATGCATGTTAGCTCATATGATTAATAAGCATTATAATCAGAGAAAGCATTTCTTCCTTTCATCATAAGTATAGCATTACTGAAAAAATGCTAAACCATATAATCAATTGACTGCCCTTTACTTCTTTAAATTAGTACACTAGTATAGGTTCTGTCAGTTATTTTATCATTTCCATAAAACAAAAAAAGCTAATTCATGAAAGTCCATCAACCAATTGAAATAATCTTTACCTAATTTCTCTAGTAGTTGAAATTTACATAAAAAATTCTTTATGAGATTTAAATGTGATATTAATACTCTGTGAAGAGAGTTGATGAAACTTACATTAAGAAGTGTAAAAAATAATATCCAATCTAACATTATCATTAAATTCCTCAAAGATCTATTATACAGATCCCTCTTTTTTTTTTTGCAACATTCTGCCAATACAACTTTGGTTATTGACTCACAGTCTGAAGGTAATCTGTTATATTCTGTAATAATTTCTTATGAATGCAATTATTAGAAGCATTAATCCTTGTTCATACATATCAATAACAACCAAAGGTCTTATAAGACATCATGTTGTTTGCCAAGAACTGTTACTCCTTTAATATGATTTAATATCTTAGATTTTTAGCAACACCAAAGATCTTAAAACTAGTTTAATCAAGATATATCAATAAGCATTTCAATGAAATACATTTTTGATGTATTAATAGAAATTTATATTCAGTAAGGGATATATATTATTTTTCTATTAGCTTTTGTGTCACGATAGAAAAAGTACTAAAAATATCTTCCTATTCATTCTTTATTTTTTTGATAATACTTCAACCTGGCAACATTATTCATTAATAATTCCAGTCTGCTAACATTAATGCTACTGATCAGAATTATTTTAAGAAGAGAGATCGATAATTATAAATCTAAAATCTAATCAATTTTTAGGATAGTAATTAAAGCAAGGACTTTCTATCATCAATAAACTAATCTTTCATGAAATATTTATGTACATATTTGTTATGCAAAGAGAGAAATAGGAGTCAAAGCCTAAATAAAGTACATTCAATGCAGATTAATAAGTAATTTTAACGTAAGATACTAAAATGACTTTTTAACAATAATGAAAGTAATCATGAATTTTTAAGAATTAACTGTAACAGAAATGGAAACAGATACTATGAACAGCAATTTTTCACACAGAAAGGCATTGCAATTTTTTATCATTCTCTTATTTATTGAATCAAAAAATGTATACATTCCGTGGTTATATGACAGTGAAAGAAATTGTTAATAAATATTCCAAAGAATCAAAATAAATTTTTGATTTGTTTTTTTTTGTTTTTTTTATATTGAAAATAATCCTAAAATATTTCAGACACATTATATGTAATTAATATCTATTTAAATTAAAATTAATTTCAATTAAAATTTACTTCAATTAATTTCCTATATTGTTTCAACAATGAAAAAATGTTTACCTTGATCATGGCATAAACATAACTTTCAGGACCTGTGAATTCTGTAGGATCTTTGACTTTAACAAGAACGATAAAATATAAATAATGCCACATATTATGTTCACATTTAATGTGTTCATCGAAAGATACAGCCTTATTATCAAAGGAAGATCGATCCAGACCTAGAGATATCATAAACATAAATATGTAGAGCAAAATAGTTAAAAACATTACACACATATATATAATTAAAATTCCATTATTTATATGCATGAAGATTTATATCACTGCTTTGATACAGTTTATATCCCATTAGAAATCTGAAAATTAAAAACAAGTTTAAGTTGTGATTAATGTTCTACATAGTAATCAAATTCAAAATTGTACTTGATTTGAGAGATGAACTAAATGAGAAATCTTATTACACTCTGAACTCTTTTAACAATGACAATGCTTGTCAGAATGAATTTAACAAAAGTTTGAGATGAAAATAAATGCAACAAAAATTACAGCAATGAAGAAAGAATGACAGAATAAGAGAAGTTATAAGAACTAAAAGCAATAAAAAAAAAATGAAATATCAATAAGGATAATTGAATAGAGTTGATGAACAGGTTAGCAGTTTTAAAAACAAAGTTGATTATACAATAATAATAAAAATAGTGATAAATATTTAAAATGCAATGATTAAATAGTTTTTTAATGTGTGTAAAGTAATAAATAAAGCAAAAATTTATATGACTAGTAAAAGAAAAGAGTAAAGATTAGTTTTAAAATCATGTATTTTGGGAAAAATGAAAAATAAATTAAAGAATATGATGAAAAATAATAAATATATTGAAACAGTCAGCTTGTACAATCAAACTGTTTCACCTACTATATGCTATATTAGTATTCTTTTATATATAAATACACCAAATTCTCGTATATCTTATTAATAATACTGTAAAAAACCCGCCTAAATTTAAACTTAAATAATGTTAATCATGTATGCATGCGGATGCTGCAGCCATCTTTAAAGGCATTCATTCTAATATTTTAATAAAGTACTCATAGTAGAATTAATAATAATCATGTCAGGATAGAGGCCCAAAATCTTGTCTTTCCACCTTCAATGAGAAGCTGCCTGATGCGGAGAGGATGAAGTAACAGCTGTAACCACCTAAAGATGTCCTAAGATCAAGAGATAACCTGCCAGCAGAGAAAAGAAGAAAATGGTAATCATTCCTTCAAATTTAAACCTTCAACTAAACTCAAATCTAAAATGCTAGCTAACTCTAAAGTAATGGCCATAATAATAATGTAAACTAAACTTGTTCTAAATGTATTTTAATTTTCTTGATTTAACCTAAAATCTGAATTGCATATTGATTAGATAAAATATTTAATTTATTAGATCGAATATCTTATGTCTTGGTTTACGTATTAAATTTATTTATGATTGATTTAGTTTGGCGTATTTAATTTACTTTGTATAAAATCATTTATATTCAATGTTTAATAACTTTTGTTAAATAACCTGTTTTAGAACAATAATCAAAATTCTCAGTTGTTTAATATATACTTTAAGTTAACAATAATAATTGATTTTGTTAATTATAAACAACTTCTAACTTTTAAACTAAATCAATCAAATATCAAAGAACGTTACAGAAACTTCTTTTAAAGTATGCTAAAGCTAAATTTCAGATTTCACTTGCATGAAATCTTATATTATTTATATATTGCATTTCCTAAAACTATGCCTAATCTTATTAAATTTTACTTATTTTATTGTTTATGCTATATGTATTCAAAACTGAGTTTTATTCGTAATTAAATCATTAGTGAGAAGTAAATCTAGATTCTCACATATATATATATGTAATTTCACATAGATTAACGCACAAACTAAAAACCCTGTCATGAAATGGATAAAATCTCTTAATTAAGATATAATTACAAACTTATCAGATAGATTTTCTTTTAAATATATTTAAATATCTATTTGAGATGGTAAAATGCAGCATAAGTCTATAATTTTATATTGTAATTTCCCTTACTATGCTGTAGTCCTCCTTAAATAAATAAAAGCCTATATAGATAGATAGCTTTATAACTTGGATTCATAAATTTTCCTTAATAGTATAATTATAAATACTATCATATGAACTGATACTGAGTAGTTCCATGAAGGAAACTAGATTTAGTGTCTTAATATTTGTTATATGATTATGTTATTAGTGGTGTGTATATGTCCTTTAGAAATGCTATGGCATAACTCACTTATTGCTGCATTTCTTTACTGGGTGTATGTGTTAGGGCTATACCAGTACACTTAGTTCAGGCAATTATCTTCTTCAGATGGGATTGGTACAGAGCATGAGACTCCCACGGAGCGTAAGACTCCCACTTAAAATAAATTGCTCGATCATTCGGACTAAAGGCCTCCTATTTTACAGCAATGAGTTCGGTCAAAGGGAACCAGTACTTGGTACGAATCCCGTGAAAAAGGTACATATAGGAGAAGCAGGGACCCAGAGTTATATGTTTTATATATGCCTTGGTATCTGAATTCTGGCTGCCCATAATCAGTTCATCCCACCATTATAAGTGTTATTTCAGCTTTGATCTGAATTTGAATCCAAATTGATAGGCAAATTATCTATATAGAGAGTATATTAATTATTCACACTTAAATTAAATACTATATTCTTTATAATTAATTATAATCACTTCCACTATTAAAGCAGATCTATATCCAATTAAATAGCATAAACTAAGCATAGATAATCATGAGCAAAGTCATTTAGTTATAAACTTAATATTAAAGCTCATGAAAATGTAAATTCAAATGTATTATAATTTCATCACCTGTGAGTGATAGATTCACATATATATAGCTAAATAAACTAATTTGTAACCTAGAAATTACAATCACCTGCGAATGATTAGAACGCTATATATAAACTGGAAGTGCATAAATATTAAGAAACCTAGATATTTGTAACTAAAAAAATTTAATATCACCTGCGAGTGATTTTATCAATATCCTATTATATGTGAACCAAGCTATGTAAAACTCAGCCATATAAAATTATATCTAAAACCATCACTTGCGAGTGACCCCAAATTAAATGTAAACATCCTTTAACCACCTGCGAGTGAGAACAACCATTTAACCATTGTAATATTGTTTATTTATTATTTCAAAACTTAACTTCTATTAAATTAACTTTGAATTTAAATTGGATGTATGTCTTAGTCTTGCTCACTGACTCAAAATCATTCCATAATTTAATAATTATTTATGATTAGTTATTAAAATTTATTTTATTGTTTAGTTCATAAATATCCTAACCACACGATATCTATATAGCTATATTAGCTAAAGGGCTGAAATGCCATAGTCTTTTGTTCTACTGTTGTGCTACTGCCGGCATGTGAAGAGAAATATTGCTGTGGCCTCAACTGTGTCATCCGCAAGGTGGTAAATCTCTGAGCAATGGTAGAGGAACTAGGGTTAGGCCAGAGTCGTAAAACTGGTCAGTCTTGGGATGATTTACCAAAGTTCTAGATTTTGTTCCGCGAATATACATATTTGACCATTACAATATATATATATTTTTATTGAAAAATATAAAAAGCAAAAGATAAATTTGATCAATCATATCCAAAATGTACAGAAATTATAACAACATATTGGAGAAGATTATAAGAAAAAGAAAAGTAATAGTCATGAGTATTTGAAAAGAATGGCAAAAAAAAGAGGAATGTCTGGGGAATATAGGTGTTGATAATATATGGAACTTGTCTATTAAGAGAACTGCTGCTGAAATTTTGATATATAAATCTTTTTTATATTTTCAGATTATACTAAATTAAAAATACTTGTATATGCAGCAATCTATATGATTTATTTTTTAATTTTATTAGATTACAATTTTTTTTTAGATTTTATTAAAATATAATTTATTTCTTAAAAAATATATTGTTTTTTGTTATGCACACACATATTTTTTTATTTTTAAAACAACATCAAATTTTTAAATTCAAATTGTTATACAAAAAAAAACTTTGCTTCAAATCTATTTCAATGATTTATTTTTAGATTTTATTTAATTAATATTTATTAAAATATTTATTTAATAAAACTTTTTTTTATTAACTATAAAAAATATTTATTTTTTAGTTCATTTATTATCAAATATAAACAGATTCTTAAATAATATTTAAAATGAAGTATTATTTCACATTAAATCCAGGGATAATATAAAACTTATTGTGGATTGGACAGGTTAAATATTATGACTACAAGTTAAAATCTCAAGTGGATGAATATGTTCAATATTACTAATAAGAAATTAATAATATTAAAACTATATAATTCTTTCATACAATAGTTTTCTTTTCTGGTTAAAAATCTTATGTTCTGCGATACACATATACAGTTTTACACACTAAACAATTTTATGCATTTTTTTTTTTAAAACAAAAAAATTTAAAAAACAAAGATGAAAGAATCAAAACATATAACGATATACATATAAGGCATTACAAAAAAGTTTAAAAACATAATTGACAATTGATTTTGAAAATAAAACTCCACTATATATACTCATTGTTCTGTTGCAAACTTTTCTCTAATTAATTTCCAAAATATAAATTATGAGGAATACATTGTTTTATTCATTGAAACCAATATAGCTTCACAATAACAATAACATTTATAAATTATTCAATTAATAATGAAATAACAGTAGCAAAAATCAGTAAAAATTTATTTTATAATTTTATATTGTACCTGCCCAGATTAGTTGTATATTACAGTATAAAAAAGGTATATTTATTGATTTTATTTAATTTCATTTGACTTGACTTATGGATAATGGAGGTGTTAAATTATAAATGTTTAACTAGGTAACTATGGTATCCCAATATTTTAAAATATTATCATTTTTTATTATTAATATTATCATCAAATTATTAATTGGTTGTGATCAATTTTAGGAAAAATTATAAATAAGTGAATAAATAAATAAATACTGGAAAATAATTAAGTGAATCATAAAATGAACCACTTGAATAAAATCATTATTATGTGTCCATTTTGTTATTGCATTTGCAATAATAACTTACTTATTACAAATTTAAATATTTGATTTTTCATATATGTTTATTTATTAGTTTAGTGGAATATATATTTTTATTAAAAAAATTATATATTAAAAATATATATTCATTAGAAGGTATAGAAAATGTTTGTCTTTGTTTTTGGTTAAAAATGAAAAGTAATATTGAAATTGTAAAACACGATTTAATTAAAACAGGAGAAAAATCAAAAATTGAAGTAACAAAAAGAGACAATAACTAGCAAAATAATAGCTTTTCAATATTAATTTTAATAATGTAAGAGGCTAAAACCTTCGACAGAAGTGCCTTAAAGTGCTTATGTGACAGCCAATCAGATGTAATAATGACTGCACATGGAACTCTCAAAAGTCAAAAACACAAGCCAGAACATGAGAAAAAGATGGGACCACTTTCTTCTATAGTTAAATTTATATATATAAATAAGTCAGACTCAAGCATTCTGAACTAAGAACATGAAGCTTAAAACACCTTCACATTTAATTCACTAAATATTATATATAAATAAACAACGCGAAATCTTTCGATTTACAATGAAGCAATTTTCAAATCTAATGAAATAATAGTAACAAATGTAAATATATTAAATTTATTAAATGGTAGCAGAATTGAGAGTTCCACGTACAGTCATTATTACATCTGATTGGCTATCACATAAGCATTTTAAGGCACTTCTGTTGAATGTTTTAGCCTTTCACGTTATTATTAGATCATTTACTAGCGCTTAATAAATTTTATATATTTACACATTAATTTTAATAAAATTTTCTTAACAAAATTAGAAGAATATTAAATATATTTTTTAAATATTCAGCTAAATATTTAGAAGAAAATAACATTCTTAATTAACTTTTCATGCATGGATAAAATGAGTTAATTATTATTATTATACTGCATGTCTACATGCATAGATTTATGATAGAAACCCTTGCCTGTAAAACCGCATAATAATAAAATTAATATTAAACTAGTAAAAAGTTAAAGTAATATAAGGGTTAGGCTAAAATTGTAAAGCTTGCCATTATTTGGTAAATGGTCATGCTAATAAACAAAAATGATTTAAAGGTAAAAATATGTATTGATAATATTATATCACTAGATACTTTTGCTTTATAGCAATATCATTATGTTTTATCTTCATACAAATAAATATATTATTTAAATTCACATTTATTTTAATAAGCATTTATTAACACTGTTTTTAAAAAGCTACGACTTTTCTGTACTTATTTTTAATATAATCTTTATTAATAAAGTATGTAGCTACATGATTTATATTAGTTTAGATTTATAGTACCTATTATATATATATATATATATATATATATATATATATATATATATATATATATATATATATATATATATTATACTTTACCTGGTATCAATGGGGTTGATAGTGCATATCTATATACATATAAATATTTTTTATTAAAATCAGTTTCAAGAGGAATTATAAACAAGTGGTAGTTCAACAGCATCATCATTGTCAAGCATTATCAATCCACTGCAGGATGAAGGTCTCTCCAAGTTCAGTCCATCCTCTCCTATCTCTAGCTTCTCTTCTCCACATCACCCCTACTCACCTTCTTATTTCATCCATCCATCTCACATCTGATCTCTTTCTGAATCTTTTACAATCTCTTGGCATCCAGTTTAATGTTTCAATTGCCTATCTATTATCATTTCTCTTCCAGCAATATATCCAGCCCAACTACACTTGTCTTTTAATCCTTTCATTGATGTCAGTAGCACCTGTTTGTTCTTTTACCCATGTATTGCATTTTCGATCTCTTCTAGTTACCTCTAACATGCATCTCTCCATACTTCTTTGAATAGTCTGCAAGATCTGTATTGTTCTTCTGTTAAGTGTCCAACTCTCAAATCCATAAGTAAAAACTGGTAAAACACATTTGTTAAAAACCTTCCTTTTCAAAGATATAGGCATATTTCTTTTAATATTAAGTTATTTCTACCAAAAGCACTCTAATCAAATTTCAATTCTATGATCTAATTTCATCCATTATGTTTTCATTTGTAGCTTCTAACTCATTATTATCAAACTTTACTTTCATCTTTTGATCCATTGAACATTACTTCAGACTTTTTAACATTTACCTTTAGTCCTATTTTCTTACTTTCATCTGATAATTCTTTTAATATTTCCTAAAGCTCTGAAGCACTATTTACGAAAACAATTACATAATCTAAAAAATCTAAATGACTTAAATAATCACCATTTACTTTTATTTCTTTAGCTTCCCATCTTAATCCACAAAATACTTCTTGTAGTCCTGCTGCAAAAAGTTTTGAGATATGGAATCATCCTGTCTGAATCTAATTGTTGATGTTGCATATTTATAAATATTCTTCAGAATATGACAAAATCCTGGATCTATACCTTGATGATCCAATGCTTTGATCACTGAAGAAATGCTTATACAATCAAATGCCTTTTCATAATCTACAAGTCCAAAGCATAATGGCAACTCATATTCATTGATCCTGTCTATAACTTTCTCAATACCTGGATGTGATCCATTGTACTAAAACAACTTTTAAATCCAGCTTGTTCTTTTGATTGATTGAAATCCAAAGTTCTCAGTAGATGAGTTGTAATTATCTTGATAAAATTTTTTGTGTAAAACTGATAGAAGACTGATAGGTCCATAATTTCTAATATCTTCTTTATAATATTTTTAAAATATTAATATTAATACTGCATTCTTCCAATCATCTGGTACATTTTTATCATTTAAACATTTAGTTAATAACTTTGCCAAAAAATTTTGTTTCTTCATCCACTTCTTTTAAGATATCGATTATAATTCCATCATTATCTAAAGTTTTTCCCTTCTTCATAAATTTAATTGCTTGTCTAACTTCTTCATTTAAAATCCTGGGCAATTTCAAGATATAGTAATTGTTGGAAGTACTTGTTCTTTATTACTATATAATTCTTGATAGAACTCTTCTACCCATTTCATTATGTCAGCTCTCTTTTTAGTAATAGTTCCACCTTTTTTCTTTTCTTATTGCAGATATAAGTTTCCTACCAATACCAAAATGTTGTTTTACACTCCTGACACATATTCTTTTCTATAGCTTTCCTTGCTAATTCACAATTATATTTTCTTATATCATTATCAATTCTTTTTTGCACCATTTTACAAAATTTGAGATATTCAATTCTTCTTAATGCATAATTTTTATATATTTTCATATTCCTTCTTTTCTTCATAAATTATCTAGTCTCAGTAGAAATTTTATAGTCAATTACTGCTTTTTTCTACCAGTTATCTTTTGTTGCAGTCTTTAAAAGTATATCATTTATTTTTCTATTAATTTCATTTAAATCTGAATTATGTTCAAAATTTGCTAATATTTGAAAGTAATTTGCAAGTTCTGATTTAAATTCATTAGAATGTTTCTGAAGATTAGGAATGTCAACTGTGACTATTATTTTTTTCTTAATAATTTTTGTCTCTCTAGTTTGGCATTAACATGAATCTTACATCTCACTATTCAATGATCATTTCCTATGTTGAATTTATTAAGAACATTACAATCTTGAAATAAGTATTTTCTGTTACTCAAAATATAATCCAATTCTGCTATAGCTTCATTTGGATACTTCCATGTCCATTTCCTTTTAACATTTTTCTTAAAAAAAAAAAAAAGAATTCATAATATAAAGTTTTTCTTTTTCTGAAAACTCCACAAGTCTACATCCTCTCTCATCGGACGACGCTCTTTTCCCTACAGCATCTTTCAATTGTTTACCAATTCAAGTCTCCCATAACAATTTTAAAATGTTGTTTGACCTAATCAAAAACCTTTTGTGAATCCATATAAAAGTCTTCTACTACTTCATCACTTTGAGAACTTGTTGAGGCATAAACTTGATTTATCTGCATTTGATATCTGCAATTAAGTTGAATAATTAAATCTTGCTACTTTGTTCAATACCTCATCAATCTTCATAATGTTGTTCTTCCACTTTTTATTTATAATGAATCCTACTCCACTTGTACTTCCAATATTTGCGCCTTTGTAGTAGAGTACATGTTCCACTTTTTAAATAAATAATTCCTTCACCTTTTCTTCTAACTTCACAAAGTCCTTTAATCTCCCATTTAATAAGAGACAATTCTTGCAACCTTTCTTCACTAGAGAGTGATCTGCAATTATAAATACCTAAATAAAAAAAGACATCATCAAATGGCAGTCTGGGTCTGCAATCAGGGGATTTTAAGCACTTTCCACCTTCGCCACCAATCACTACCTTGGCTGGTGACTTTACAGCCCTTCTGGGAATAAGAGCCTAGATTTATTTTTGTTTGTCATGATTGTAAATATCTATCAGAAATTTTTTTTTCATTCCCACACAAATTTATTCTGCCTTATCAGGCAACTAAGAAGAAAGACCATGGTGTTTTTTCATCATAAATTTACCATGCTGGATAATGCATGTTGGTGAGCAGCCCATATACTATATGAATAATCACTTTGCAATAATAGCTGCAATGATAGATATGTATGAAGTGGATATTAGGAATATGCCCTGCATGGTTCCTTTAAGGTCTCTAATAGAAATCAAAGGGTCTCCTTTCAGTTAACAGCAAACTGGTAGTTATAGAATTGTGTCATTGATTTATTACGTATTAATTATTAAATGAGTAAAGAATATAGTTAATAATAAATATGATATAAGCAAAAATCATATTTAATTTTAATGACCAGTGTTGGTAAGCTTATTAAGCTTTACATAGCTGCATATATCTGAAGGTGCAAGGGTTTGACATCTCTAATTTAATTTTGTTTATTTTGTTGTAAAAATGTGATTGCAGTTTTTTTAGAGGTCGAACTGAAGCAGAAATGTCATTTAAGAAATCAAAGAGAGAAAGGAATAAAAATAGTTGCTCTAATGCTGGGGGAAAAGCCCTCTCTTTATGCTATTAATAAGCGTGATGAAAGAAGCTGATAGGGATTTAGTGACAGATGCAATGAGAGTTCATATATTTGAAATGATGAGCATTTAAAGATGAAGTGTTGGACAATTTCTTTCTCTTTGTAGCAAATGAAACAAGTTGAGTTTCTATTGGCAGAAAATATTTTTTTAGCTAAGAATCTTTTAATTGAATATTGCTTTATTCATACAACTTTTTAGCCCCCCCCCACCCAATATAATCTTATTCGTGCTATTTTGTGAATGTCTTGGTATTTATTGCTTGCTCTGCATCAGAAGCTCAAATACAAATGGTATCTGTGTGTATGTGGTTTGCTACTTTATCATAGACATCTCACTAATATTGTACTGTGATACTTTTATAAAAAATCTAAATACCATGTTGAAATAATGCAGAATTTTGGATAACACCTAAAACCTAGAATTACCAGCATGGAGTGTATTAAATAGATTTGCCTAGAAAGCTTATAGTTAATTATGACAAACTTTACAAAGTTTTAATTCTACCATACATATAATTGCTCTAAATATTGAATAAGATAAGATATACTTACCACAAATGAAGCAGGTATTTTTAAGAATTTCTTCTTTCTGTTGCTTTTCACTCCTCAAGTAAGCAAAGGTATCAATGATGACACCAAAAATAAGATTTAACACAATAATAATTACAATAAAAAAAGAAAAAGGAGATCATAAACTACCCGGGCAACAAAGAGAGGTTCCTAAAATATGATAATAATAATGTTACATAAAAACACTATTAATATATATATATATATATATAAAGATAATAAATATAACTATTAATATATCAAATAACATATCACATGGTTTTCTCTCTTCTTGCAAAGGTAGATATTGTAAGTTTAAGTAATTGGTGGTTATATCCAAATCCCACAGTCTAGTTTCTGACTAATAGTAATTTTCAATCAGGCACATGATTGCATTCATACATCTGACAATTTATCTTTAATTTTTAAAACTATCCAAGTAATATCCTGGATTCAAAAATAATCTCAGGTTATTAGCTTGGATAATGCAAATGGGTCAAAGGTGACAACTAGATGATGACTGCAATTCTATTCCTCATTGAAACTGGCTAATAACTGGAAATTAGTATAAAGATCTAGATATAATATAACCATATTGTAACTATTGATTACCGGGGATTATAATAAATTTGAAATATTTTTTTTTTTTATTCACTGAGAACATCAGATTAATACAATAATTTACATGTTTCATATAACTATAAAAGATTTGACAACTTTTATTGTTATTGCAATCAAAAAATATAATATTACTCATAATAACCACAGTATAAGTAACATCTCCAAAGCAAAGACAAGACTATACTAAATACTGATTGTAGATCATAATCTACCAAAAAAAAAAAAACAAAGCTACAAATAGCAGTGACAAAATTAAGATTAGAATGACATGCCTGCCTTTAAACAACTCACTCTACAAAAAAGATATGAAGTCACGATTCATTAAACTTGTTATGTGAAAAGGTGATGAGCACTTGCTTTCAATCTAGGAATGGTTATATGTCCATAATACTATCATCAAATTAAAAATAAATTTACTTTACTAATCAATCTATAAAACACAAACAAAACAATATATATTGCATACCAATCCTTTAGTTTGTTTGACATATTGCATTGCCATCACAGTAAATTTTTCTCACTGAATGTCTTCAACATCTTATTTTCAGCTCTTTATTTTATTCTATTTCCAACTATATCTCACTAATGAAGATAATAAATATGGCATCTCTTACAACATGCTCAATCTAACAAAGAGTATCATTACAGTTGTATATTCAACATCATTGCAGTATCATTTGAATTGGTATTAATCTGTCCATCATATTTTCAGAATGGTATGGAACTTAATCAACTTTTAACAGAATTCTTAGTAAGAGTGTTCAAATCTCATTTCCATATAAAATATACAAATCATACCTGATTTAATGAAAGTTATTGTATCACAATAATGAAATTATCTTTTACCTTGTTAAATATAGGAATACATTGTATTATGTTCTCAACATTTCAAGTATCTTTGTCTACAGTAAAGCTATCAAAATATTTAAAATAATACATATTTCAAACTGATATCTATCCAAGCTAAAAGCTCCTTAAGAATTTTCTTATTCATTGGTTGATAAAGCATTTGAATATTTTGAATGTTAACAAAAAAATTATTTATAGATAGACTTTAAAGCATTAAGAACCTTCTACCCACAGATTAACCTATGAATTGATAGCAGAGTCATAGTATAATGTAAATCTAAAAGTTAAAAAGATGGAGAAGTTCCTGGGTTCACTTTTGATCAACTCAAATTAAAATTCTCACTACCTAACCTAATAAACATATTGATGCCTACTATGCCAAGCTATCTTTGAATTGTTCAAAGGATCACTATCATTTACTACCTCACTTAATGATGTTTCATCTCACACCATCACATAAAACCATTATAATATGAATAAACTTCCTCCGAATTAATTATTTTCAAAACATCATCATCATATAAAAGAATGCCATCAACTGATTAAGTAAGATAATATATGTTGCCCCATATATTATTTTTTCAACATATCAAAAAAAAAAAAAAAAGGAAATCTATACAAAGTGACAACTAGTGAGTATCTCTTTTCAATTTAATCCTCCAATCATTCTTAAATCTTTTGTCAATCCTTGAATTTCTACCATTAAATTCCTACTAAGCTTCCACATTTACTTTATAATATAGTCAAAAAGAAAATGTCAACACTTTTTTTAATCAAGTTGTTAATAATGTAATAAGAATTACTTCTATCCACAATAAAATTCCTTCAAAGATTTTTTTTTATGTCAATGACATGATAAGTTTAAGTTTGAAAATTTAAATTGGCAATTTGCACAAACAACACATTTCCTCTACTTTGTTTGAATGTTGCTTATTTTTGAAAGCACATTAATTTTGATTTGGGGACCATATTAATCTATAATATATTCAACAATCTTCATTTATAAATGCTGATTTATTATTACATTCTTTATAATCTTATTTCTATTTACAATATAATTAATAAGATGTAGTCAAGCATTGGTAGTCAAGAGCTTTATAAGCAGTCCTGGGTTAGTGGATTCGGCTTCCTGGCTGATGCTATGACACATGGGAAAAAAAATTAATAAGATGTAAAAGATTTGAGAATGAATGGATCCAAGTTTCTCATGTCAAACCATCCTAAATGCGTATAAAACTGATAATAAGTTAAAATATTTGAGATAAAATATCCTTAAGTTATAAATAGATAAAATTTCCAACCACATTTACATTTTAATAACCATTTATATGATTAATAATAAATAAACAATTTATTATTAAAAATATCATAATTTAAATTATCTGATTAAAAATTTTTTTGAAATATCTGCACTTTTTGTTGTTGTTTAATTTATATTTGATAGGTTAATAAAAGGCAATATTCATTTCACTAACATCAAATAAATTAGAATATTTTTAACGCAAGAAAATTATATATACACCTTTACCCTGTTTAGCGATTGGCTACTTAGCGATATTTCACAATAGTGGATTGTCATCATCAATTTGTACCCGCTACTTCGATTTACAATTGATTATTCACTATAACGATCGGGAAAATTTTTTTTTGGCAGCCATCTTGAATTGAAATGCGGCACTGATGACATCAGAGAATACGTATTTTTTAGATTCATTTTACCCAAAAGCAAAAAGTATATTACTGTAATATGTATACAGGTAATGACTTTGCTGTAATTATATAGTACATACAATATTTTATTCACAAACACAATGTTAGTGCTGCATTCAGTATTTTGAATATAGAATGTATAAACTTAAAATATATATAATTACTGAATCGCAATACTGTATACATATAAGTGTTGATTGAGTCTTTAGAAAAATTAAACTTTATTTAAATATAATGTACAGTATTTGGGTTATTTAATTAAAAGCTAATTTTTCTAGACATTCAACACCTACATTAGATAATGAAAATAGTGCAACTAAAATATCATCATCTCAAAACTTTCAGGAAAACACCAAATACTAACATTAAATTGTGTGTGTGTATTTCTTTAAAAGGTGGTTTCAAATCAAAAGAAAAAATATTTTTAAAAAAAATTTAAAAAGAAAGAAACAGAAGAGGCATTTAAAAATAAAGTGTTAGTAATGAACAATTCTTCTACACGAACAGGGAGGGGGGAGGCACTATTACATTACTAAAAATATATAGTAAGAAAAATAAACTTAGGTATGTTTTAGAAAATTAGAACAGTTACATTTTTTTTATTTTTTAAAATAAGTTGATTTTTTTTTTTTTCTAAATTTGACCTGATTTACATAACGTCATTAAGCCTTTTTGTTATTCTGGAGTACAGTAATAAGTCTTTATGTTCAATTAAATAATTTATAAATAAACATTGTTTTTTAATTTGAATAATTTCACATAAGTAATAAGCATAAATGTACAGTAATATGTACTGTAATACAAATTTTAAAAAATGCACTTCAGTATGGATTTTTTTTTTTCATTTACTATGAAAAACTTCTGCTGAAGAATATAAAAACTCTTCAATTCAAAATTTGAACGTTTCACTTTCTTCTTTTTGCTAAACTGTACTTTTTAAACAGTGAAAATATGCATTTTTTCCCTCTAATGATATAAAACTTTTCTTTTTAGATACCGTATTTAGATCATTGCCATGAAAAAAAGTCAAGAAAATCTTTGAGTTTGGAAACCAATGTGGATATTTTACGTTGACTGGAGACTGACCATTTTTTTCTCCCATTGATCCCTATTATAAATATGTATTTTCTGTATATGATATTCTTGCTTAACGATGAGTTTTGGATGACCAATTGCCATCACTAAAAGCGGGGTAAAGGTGTATATACTCATCTATTTAAAAATAATAATTATCAAATTAGCTCTCACAGTTATGTCAGTATTTGTATGCATACAACAATAACAACTACCAACACATAAAAATCATTAATATAATGGCCTGAAAAACTACTTCTATTTGGCTTTGAAAATAATATAGCATAATATCCATGATATGGAAAGGGAAGGAATGATTCTTCAGAGCATACCTTTTAAGAACATGATTTATCTCTCTTTATAAGTATGTATTTATATATTACACATATCTAACAATAAATCACTACCATCACAAATTAATATATTAACCTTTTCAATTAAAATAATTGTGAAAAATAAACATACATGTAACCAAGCAGATATCTATCAAAATTTCAAATCACACACTCCACTCCCTCCATCAATATATAAATGGTAATTAAAATTCAATACATAGAAAAAAAAAAATCGAATATCAAGTGTAAAAAATAATGTATATTACAAATTATCTGATTTAAAATAAAATTAAGATAATGTGATTTATTCCAGACGATTAATGAAAGCATCAACAAATAAAATAGAGAGAAAAATAGAATAAGAATAATGTGGATGAAGAGTGCCATCTTTTATCCATTTATATAATTAGAAATATTACACATAAATGCATTTACCATGAATGATAGTACAAATTTTTGTTATATAATTTATATATAATAGATTTAATAATATATATATTGTAACCGGACCCG
>JAQFVV010008484.1:0-29855 GCA_028023455.1 Epiperipatus broadwayi
ATATATATATAATTTTAGAAGATGACATTGATAATGAAAAAGGTAATATCGTTATTTCAATAGAAGTAAATTTACAATCATAGTTAATTTATTTAACTCTTATTTTGTTTTATGCATTAATATTATTTTGAAAAATTATTGAAAATATTGGGTAAAAAAATAATTACTTTTTGTGAACCCTTTCATTATTCTTTTTATAATAGTTCATTTTGTAGAAATAGCATAACAAACCTTCAGCAGTTTCACCAGAAATAAATTTCAAGTTTGATTATAATCAGAAAGATGTATTCTTCATATCGTGAGGTTATTTGGAAATGTTTTTATTATTGATATAATTTTGAACATGCAATATATAACGTTATCAAAATATTCTGAATTAATCATAGATCCTGAGAATGGAGATATTTTTGTCATTAAACAAATCAATGTAGTGGAGAGTCAGTGTTTGGTTAAATAATAATAAAAAACATTTTCACTAGAATTGTATCGTGTGTCACAAAAATGTTTATGTGATAAAGAAGACGTGAATTGATGTTTGTTTAATATATAATAAGCTTAATACTATTTTTTGTATATTCATTTTTTTATAAACAAACAAATACATTTATCTTTTTACTTTTTTAGTATTGATAGTTGGTGTTTATCAGAAACGTGATTGGGAAATATCAATAACTTAATAAAATTTCAGATTTAAAATCCACTTTTAGGAGCAATGTAGCAAAGCTTTTATCACGTATTGGGATAAATTTATTCCATTAATTTTCATTTTCCTAAATGGAAAATATTAAACAAAACATTTGAGCAACTTTTTTGTCAGTGTTAAATAATATAATTTGTATTATGCCTACAAACTTCTATCATCTGGTCTGGTCAGATTTACAGTAGGGTGTATATTTTAGTATCATGAAGCTTTTTATTGGTTCCACATCCTACAGCATAGGCTGTTTCCATTGATTTGGCATTGCAGTTTCAAACATCAGAAAAACGGCAAATCAGAGTAATACTACTTCATATGGCTATTGGCACACAGAGATGAGGGGAGAAAAATGAATGAACATCCAGATTCAGTCTAACAACACATTTCTCTCTTAACATGACTGTAAAAAGTTGGTTTCAACATGCTGGAATTTGTTGTTTTAGCTGATTGTAAATTTTGTTCAGTGCTGCTGGCTGACATTAGTTAAATCTCTGGTCAACTACAGTCTACTATAAAATTCTCTGGTTAATCTTGAATAATCTGAACAATATCAATAAACTGAACCACCACAATAGGGGATTTCAGCTTTTTATACACCCTGATTTCACCCCTGATCATGTTTTCATCCATGTTATCAATTCATTTGATCTTTATTTTGTAATTATTCCATTTTATTCCCTTATTTTTCCATTTCTATTACATCAAAATTAGTTTATTTATTGTTCATTAAATCAGTTGGCAATCTTGATCTCCAGAACCTGATTAATCTTTTATAAATTATTTCAATTAATTGGAAACTTTTAATTAAAAGTGTTTTTAATCAAAAGTACTTTTGAAAAAATTATATAAAAACAGAATATGCAAAAAAAGAATAGAAAAGGAAAATAAGTTATAATCAATATTTCAACCTATTTACCAATATGTGTACTTTTCTTTTTATTTTAACTTTTTTTTTTCAAATAATTAAATCTGGACATATATATATATATTTTTCTATTTTATTTAAACAATCATGTAACTCATATATATATATATATATATATATATATATATGAGTTACATGATATGTATACATATATATATATACACATTGCTTAAGTATATATATATATATATATATACTTAAGCAATGTGTATATATACATTGTTACATTACACCCCTCCCCAATTAAAGATTTAAATGTGTTAATCTTTTTATTTAGGTATTGCCCATTTTAAATTCTTCATTTTTAATAACTAATTATATTTCAAAGTATATGTCAGTCTTTCTTCCACTATTAAACAATAAATAGTAATATCAAAAAGATATCCATTAAAGTATTAGTCAGTTCACCACACAGATCATTTTTGTGTTGATTACACCAACTTTTAATTTCTTGTGGAACTTATGACATACAGCATCGGGCAACATTGTCCACAATGGATCACAAATACTAACTTTAAAGCTGGAATGGCAGGACTAGTTCTTCTGCACATTCTACTTATGAAAATATTTATTTTATTTGTTACTGGAATTTTTTCCAGATTTATAATTACCTAGCCATGACTTTTTCTACTGCTGCATCATTATCAATATTCAAAAGTACACACATACGTAACTGTAGAACAAAGTCACCACAAGAAAAAGCTTAATCCAACCCATATTCTGAACTGAAATTCATAACTTTTCCCAAATACTTACACACACCACAATCTTAATTTAACATTTTTTACATGTTTGATAATGATTTTTTTTCATTATTATTTTTATCATTATTAGTTTTATATTTATTTATTTGATTTTTATTTTGAACACACTATTTTTAGTCAAGAGGAGATATAAAATGTATAATATGAAATGTAAGAATACATACAACTATCATCATACATGTTAAATAAAAGATATTAAAAATGAAAATAAAAATGTTCAATTTATTTTAATCTCTTAAGTTGAGGGGATCTGCGAGAATATGTAAAACTATCATATATATATATATATATATATATATATGATAGTTTTACATATATACCATACTGACCATCACAATCATATATATATATATATATATATATATTGTGATGGTCAGATTTGTATGTTTCGTTAACGTAGTGCAGAATTCAACCACCAAACAAAGATTATGTTGTGGAAATGGGATGGAGCAGAATATGGGGAAATTTAGAGTGGGGAATGGAAAATAAAGTGGCTAACAGGTTTATCTGGGCATAATTTCTGATATATTCTTGACTTCATTTAAGGAGAAGCCACAATACATCACATCACCAGTAATGCTGAGTTTAAACATGGTTTATTGGTTCCACGATATTCACTACAAAACAATGCATCTGATGCTACATTAGTAAACAATTTTTAGGCATGGGGATCAGAGAGATGCAAGAGACTCATAGACTTTATTTTCGAGTTAAACATATAATAACACTAATTTTAGATAATACTATGAATGTGTGTCGAACAGATATTTGAAATTATTTAATTATAACATTTAATTATACTGAAATTTTAGAAGCGGTATTATTATTCCGATATTTTTTTTTATTTACAAATGAAGTACAATTATTTTATTAACATAATCCATCTACCTGAATTCTTGGATAAGTATTTTCAAGATCATGCCTTTGGGAATTTAATGACTTTTGCAATGCGTGAGTCTAAATTAGGAAATAATAATAGCAGCTGCAGACATATAATTTTTCTTTAATTAAATGAGATTTATAAAGAATTAATTTTGGGCAGACATTGATTTGAGAATGAATACATGCCAGATAATGTAGAGATGGAGTCATACTTGGAATGCTAAAATTAATAATAAAGAAATGCATAGCAAACTTAGAACTGTGATGTGAATGTGGCAATATGTTAAAACTGCAGAGCCAATGGATGAATTTAAAAGAAATTAGGCCCAAAGGTAAAGAGGTCACATTAGCATCATCAGGTGTAAGGGACCATGTCAGAATTACTCCCTGACTGTGTGACAGGCATCAAGCCCTACAGGAACATTATTTATGTCCACTTATTAGGATGCCTAGGATCTAGTATTCACTGTATGATCCAGAATATCCAAAGCTTGAAGATGGATTATTGCATCTCTAAACTGTAACACATGTCTATCGAACATAATATTAAATCGGATTTACTTTTAAGATTTAATCTAAAATTTATGACTCAGTCTCACAGTACCAACATTTAATAAATAACTTATTTCACTCTCAAATGTAATTAGTGGATTTATTGAAATACACTAACTTTATTATTTAAAATTAAAAAACAGGTTTAAAAAAGGAATTTGTAAGTTTGGAGTGGTTATTATAAGAACTAATATGTCCACTACCTAATATGTAGTAGACTCCTGCAGTTACAATAAGTGAAACAATGAATGTGTGTTGATTAATATGAAATTAACTGGAACAAAATAATCAAACATAAGTAAATATTAATCATATGATTTGCAGGACATGCATCCATTATTTCATGTAAACATTTATTTATTTATTACAGGATTATAGTGATTTCCAAGCTGACCAGCCAACATAAGTATAGAAAAGAAATTTAATGTTCAGTTGCTGCACAAGATGGCAACCATTTTAATTATGATTTACATTTAAAGATTGGCTAGATCTAGTTGGAAATCTTATAGTCATGCTATTATTAACATAAAAAAATGCAAAAGTAAAAATACATACCCAAGAAATATACAAGAGTTAGGTAAGCTAAATTATTAAAAAAATTACAGAATATAGATTAACAAGTTATTTTATGAGTATACAATTTATGTAGAATTAGCTATAGCTTGTGAATAGAATTTAGAGTACTTTAAAGGCCTTGGGTACAGGCACCTGTTTTATAAGATCTGTCATGTTTCAGGACATTTGCAAATTGTTCATTTAGTTTGAGCAGTAGCTTCCATTTCCTCACACTCAGGTTATGGTGTTTATTTTAGTAGCAGCAGTAGCTCTCCATCTATTTTGATAGGAGATCCCCATTATTCAATTTATGAAGGGAACAGGTGGATGTTCAGGCCTCTGATTGACCATCTCTGGAGGAGAATAGCCCTGTTGCTTTCTACTCGATCATTTTACAATATATGAATTAAATCAGGATTCTCTAAGCCTCCAAACCAAACAAGAGTACAGCACAAAATCAATTTAAAAGTAAAGTCAAAATGTCCTTCTTTCTGTTTTGACCTTATTTTTATCTATTTTATTTTTAGATCGATCCATTTGCCCCGAGGAGAATCAATGCATTAGTCAGAGTTTTAGATTTTTAATTAATTCAGAAAGCTATATTTCCTATTGTTTAGATTTGTTTTACACCTTTTTAACATTTTGTAGTAATTAAAACTTTTAGGAATTTTTTTCTAATTAATCCATTATCTCTTACCGACCATGACTTGCAAAATTTCAAGTACAAAGAGATTTATAATTTACTTTTACTTTTTCTTTAAATTAAACCGAATTTCAAAATTATTATTTAAAATAAGATTTTTGAAAACCAGCAAATAAATGAAGGAAAGTTTATAATTTAAAATAAATAGTTAAAGTTATATACACATTATATAACTAAAAGAAAAATTTGAAATTATATAAAATATTTTCATTTATTGTTTTAAATTTGTTATCGAAGTGTGTATGCATTTACGGTGAATTTGACAGATATTTATATGTTTTTAATACTGCTACACACACAATTCATTACCAAAAAGTTTAAATTTAGGTTGGATAAAGGTGGTAGGTGAGAGATTATAGAAAAAGGTAAAACTTAAGATTTGAATTCGATATGTTTCAATATATATATATATATATATAGTTTTAATAAAATTAAAACAATTACAAATAATTATTGTTCAATCATTTATATAAAAGCTATTGTTTAAACTAATAAAATTCATTAACCAAGACATACAGATAAACTTAAAGTCAAGTTGCAGCCTAGCAAATAACATAAAGGAAATGAAATTAAACTTAATTATTGGTTATTTACATAATAATTATAAAATGTAAAAATCATGCAAACCAAATGAAGTTGATTCTATTATAAATACTGAATTAGATAATTTATTAAGGAATTCTATCTTTTGATTATGTAGTAGCCACTACATACAATAAGTTTACTATGTTCAAATATAGAATACTTTTCAAAGATGAATTAATAATTTTAACAATTTGCTTATTGATAAATGTTTTATTAGAAAACACATTTTATTATTACTCAACTAGAAAAGCAAAGAAATTACTCTATTAATATTATTCTTATTTTAAAATAAAATTATATGTTTTATTAATTAGAACAGCTTTATAAAATTGTTCTAATTTGGAATTCTGACATACATAAATTTCTTCAGAAAAACATTTATATACTTAAATCAAAATTAATTTAAGAAGATTATACCTATAGACAAATGCATAGTGAGTAAGCACCACTTGTCATAGGATTTAATGTTACTATTTAGCCAAAGATAAATGTAATTACTTATTCATACTGAAATGCCTAAAGTTATATAAATTTCATCTACATAATTTAAGTGAAACTCCAATTGGTAGTGAAATCATTTCTGGAAGAAGATCTCAACCTCATGCAAAAAGAATGTTTTGGAATAACTGGATATTTTGTTTGCCTCTGTGATAATTCATGACCAAGAAACAAAAAACTTTATTTTAATGAACATTGCTTTACAAATATGGAAACAAATAGGTCATCAATATAAACTTCTATTATATCATATCATCTTCATGAATCATCATATAAAACTATTTAATTTTATTTTCTTTATTATTAAAATCCATTTTCCATTGGAATAATTCATTTAAGAAAGAAAATGAAGAGGAATAGAAGATCATGAACCCAAATATTTTTTTATTTTATATTCAATAAAATTAGGGTTTTCAGTGAAAGTGACTTGACTGAAGTATGAGGTATAAAAGTAAACTTATTATGAAGGTAAGAATTGATCACTCTTGATATTGGATTTATTCATCACATGGCAGATCTTTGTTGTTAATAACTTAATTAATTTGATAATACTTGTTTGTTATTAGTTGTGTAAATGACTAATATCTTGTATGAATAATTTTATATTTCTTAATGATGGTTATACATAGGAATGGGCTCAAGAAGTTGGAATTCTCTCATATGGATTGCATCATATAATATTACTATTTATTTATATATGAATTAAAATAAAATTAGTTAATTTAGCATTTTGTAATTTTTTTGTAAATTATAAAATGTTGTTTATGTTATAAATTATTAGAAACTGTTCTTGCTATAAGATACATGTCTACTATGGAAATATGAAAATGTATTCATTATTTAATATTATGAAATAGTAGAGATGTAAGCAAAACAATTATAGTATTTTTGTTGTGTTAAAAAACTTAGAATTGTTATTCATTAATAAATATTGTTTAAAGTTTATTTATAATTTAAAGAAGTTTCTAATTTATTTAATTTATTTATTCATTTTAGGAAACAAAATAAAGTTTAATCATTTTATCCCTAGCATCCTATATGAAGACCCCAAATCTCATTATATTGAGATGTGACCACCTTGTTTTTTCCTTAGGATATCCATACCATTACAATATATATAGATATAATTTTTTTTCAATAAATAAATCATTTTTTGGAAAGTCATGATAATATTGTCTGATATATTAGATTAACTCAAAATGTATAAATTTTCAACAAACTTAGGATCATTACTTTTATGTGTGATATATCTATCTATCTATCTATCTATCTATCTATCTATCTATCTATCTATATATATATATATATATATATATATATTGTACCTAACTAAAGTGTCACTTAGTTCCAAGAGGTAATCAAGGTTATCTTAGCTTAACCTTTTGTTTAAAATTTTGGATTTAAAAAAATAATGATGATAAAAATGGAAATTTTTAAAATAGGATAATCTAAATATTTTAATAGTGTCAGTTGGTTTGATAAGGGATGTTAAGTAATAATTTAACATAAGTAAATGTTAAAAAATAATTGTGGATTGATAAATAGTATTAAATGTATTCTAAAATAACTACTGTATAATCTATTCTAATGTTTAAAGAATAATAATAAGATATTATTATTAAGTTGGAATAAGTAAGTAATAAATTTTAAAAAAGAAATGATATGTAAGTTTTTATTAAAAGGAAATAAGAATATTTGTTATTAGTTGTGTAGTTTAGCATTCTAGTTATAAAAGTTAGTTAAATTAAATAATCATTAACATTTTATTGTTGTAATTCTAAAAATAATTTTAAACAATTAATGTAAGACCAGACGTATGTGAGAATATGTGCATGCATAGACATGGAAACATAAGAATAAAAAAATGATTTAGCTCCCATATTGTTTAAAATAAATAAATAAAGCAAATGTGTGGATAAAATTATTTTTAATGTAATATTTAAGGGTTTAATAAAGGGTATAACTTTAAAGTTTATATTTCTTACTATAGTGTTGTATAAAATATCATTAAAAAAACAATTGTTGCATAATATTTATAGTACTAAAATTTTGACTTTGCAGCTGAAGGTCACGTGGTATGGGAAAATTATATTGATTACATCAGTAGATTGATTCCACATCTGGTTTGTCAGAATATTAAAATTTAATAAAAAATATTTTTATTGGTTTTTAAATGAATTGTAGGTGGATGAAAAATTGTGATATAAAACAGAGATCGAGGGACCATCCAGGGGCTGATCTTCTTTTGATTCAACTGATGCTGAATCTTAAAATTTTGTTAATAAAAGTATTTTTTTTAAAAAAAAAAAAAACTTGATATTTTTAAAAAAATTCAAGTATGTTTAAAATATTTAAAATCGTCCTGCAGTGATGGAGAGCTAAAAGAAAGGTAATCCATTTTTCTGACAATTTGAATTTCAGTCAAGGCATAGAAATTATAGTAAAAAAATGTCTAAAGTAAATGAAGCATCTCACATATTATATAACATTAACTTGTTTAATTTTCTTTACTTGGAAATAAGGTTAAGAAACAAACTACTAATCATTTCCATAGATAAACATTCGATTGTATTAAACTATTTTGAAAATAAAATGCTAATTATTTTTCCTGTTAGATTAAAAGTATATGTAAAAAACAAAAAAAGAAAATTTTTTTTTAAAGTTTAAGAAGAACATTATAAAGAAGCTGCTATGTTCGATTACAGCGAAACTATAAAGAATGATTTTTTTTTTAAAAAAAGGAAAAGTTATCACTTATATCTTGACATATATGAAAATGATTTGTTTAGCTAAACACAAACAGATAATATATACATTTTAAAGGATAATTCTTATTTATATAGTAAGAAATGACACGTATTTGGAAATAAAACTTTAAAGCAATTTGTAAGGATTAATAATGAATATATAGTTATTGGGTACATTATAAATGATCATACTTGCCAGTATTTAAAAATAACTTTATGGCATTAATTATAGAATATAAACAGAGAAATGTCTTGAACAGTAAAAAAAAAAAATTCTACTCTCATATTTAAAAGTAATCAAAGAAAATTAATTTTAAAAATAAATACATCTTGGAATAAAAAAAAATAAAGAAATAGATAGAAATATATTATATTTTATTATTATTATAATTATGATTAATAAAATTATTATTATAAATATTATTATTATTATTATTATTATTATTATTATTATTATTATTATTATTATTATTATTATTATTATTATTATTATTATTATTATTATTATTATTATTATTATTATTATTATTATTATTATTATTATTATTATTATTATTATTATTATTATTATTATTATTATTATTATTATTATTATTATTATTATTATTATTATTATTATTATTATTATTATTATTATTATTATTATTATATTATTATTATTATTATTATTATTATTATTATTATTATTATTATTATTATTATTATTATAATATGCAATTTTGAACTCTGGATCCTATAAATAAATTAAAGTGTGTTCAGCTGAAGAATTTATTCTGTTTCATGCCGGCTTAATCTTATTATTTAAGTTTTTTTTTTTAAAAAAATATATATATATATATTAATGAACTATTGAACATTTTCGTTTGAAAATCATTGCCATGTGTATAAATGTATTAATTGA
This sequence comes from Epiperipatus broadwayi, assembly GCA_028023455.1. Taxonomy (NCBI): domain Eukaryota; kingdom Metazoa; phylum Onychophora; class Udeonychophora; order Euonychophora; family Peripatidae; genus Epiperipatus; species Epiperipatus broadwayi. The sequence continues at coordinate 9,810 of JAQFVV010008484.1, forward strand.
AGCTTCGAATTCAGATAGATATCTTAACCTGGATAAATTGTCTACACATTATGAAATGGAAAAATCATCACGGAGCCGAAATATGAACTTGAATTAATGTATTATTGTTTTTTTATGGTCTGCTTTATTGGTTTTAAAAAAAAGAAAACCATAAAAATATTTATGCTCTTAATAATTTTTTTATAATACCTTTGCATAAATATACAGGTAAACTAAGGTTATAATTTTAAAAGAAAATAGGTTTATTTGAATGAGCAAATGTTTTTTGCCATTCTTAAGTAGATTTAGTTTATTTATTAAGCATTACACTAGCTATTTTTTATTTAATAATTTTATTGTAGAGATTTAAATATCACAGTCTAGTTTTCATATAAATGGGATGTTTTACTCAATTTTTATTTTAAATTTACTAAAAAAGTTTATCAGAGAATATTTATACAGTTTGTTTTATGAATGTTATAATAATAATTACAAATATTTTATATTCATCGAGAAGTAAATATTCTTGCATTTAATTTACAATTTTAAAAGTGCACTAGTTACTATATTTTAGCATTTAATATTTTGTTATGTGTGCATTGTGCCTTGCCTAGAATTTTATAGGCATTTAATTTCATAGTATTTTCTACAGTAGTCAGTTGACACATAGTTTGCTTTGTTAGTTTGAACATTGGATATACGTTTTGTATTTTTAGACTTCTTAGGAATAACTTAATTAATTAAGGTGACATATATATATATATATATATATATATATATATATATATATATATATATATATATATATATATATATATATATATATATATATATATATATATATATATATATATATATCTTGCTATTAGTTAGTATTTGTTAGCCTCAAGAATTAGGCTTAGTTCATAATTTTTGAATATGCTTTATGGAGTAGAGAAAATCCTCCATCCTTATTGTATTGTATTTCCATAATTTGATATTGCTTGTCCCCAATAAGAGGGTATTGTATTGTACTTTTCAGTGATGATGATCACATTTATAAGCATTCTGGTGTGTGTTCCTGTTCCCAGATGTACTGAAAATGAACTCCAGACATCTTAGTTTTGCCTCGTAGTTAGGTATTTTGGAAACCACCACATTCTTTTCAGCTCTGAGGAGCCTAGTATTTTTATATTTTTGCCAATCATTCATGATGACTTAATGCTAATTCCACCTCAATAGGTGATGTTGCATTTGTTTTAGATTTGTGATGACAAGAAATGCTTGTTTGAGAAAATGTATTTCTTCAGGTAGTTGTAGCTAATTTAAGGCTCATAGGTATATCAATGTTTGAATTGTGTTGCTATGATAGTTTTATCACTCGTAAGCTAACCAACAATAAGGTATATTTATTTTAAAGTATGTTAAATATGCATATGGTATAAGTGGCAATTCACACATATTAATTTAATATTTTCATCCAGAATTTCACCACTGGATTTGTAAGTCTGTTAAATCATTATCTTTAAAATATTGAGGGAATAATTTTATGTGGACTAAAGTTATTTAAAAAAAAGTATAACTGATCTCTGATGAATGATTTCCCCATACACTTAATTTAGTTTAATTTTAATTTTAGCTTAATTTGATTTAAACATATATCTAGCTATGATATTAGTTATATCCGTGAAACTAGTGATGATATTTTTCAAAAGTATTGCTGAATATGCTTATTCCAACTTAGCGTTTGTTAGGTTTAGGAGTATAAAATTAAGCTTAGGGTTTTCAATATAAACCTAGTTCTGTGTGTTATTCTGATTATTAGATGACACAATAATGGTATAAATTAGTCTAATAAAGAAGAATAGTAGTGTGCTTATTAAGTACATATAATAATTAAAGTTTAAGGTATTTTTTGATAAAAATCTAATTATTAAAAGAAAGTAATATTGAATAACCTTTGTCGGTTATTAAGTGTATTAATGTAAGTTAAATAAAACTTTTAAGAGTCCAAATAATTATATTAAATCTTAGTGCAGAATTGGTGGAATTGTTTGTATTCTACTACATTTGTAAACATTTCTTCTCATTATTAATAAATCAAATTATTATTATTTCAAAAGTTTTGTTTTGTTTGTTTTACTTTTATATGAGAATATATCATTGTCTTGGGTTCCAAGTTCACAAGATCTTAAAATGTAAAAGTTATTGAATCTTCAATTCAGAAATTTACAAGTATATTCTAAGTTAATTAAATATAGTTAATATTGTTTTAAAAATTAAAAAAAAAAACTATGTTGAAGTAAATGATTCTCATACTGAATCATAAATACAGATAATTGCATTATAGCATATACCTAATTAAATATCTAGTTAAAAGTTTATTTTTTTTTAAATTATTGATATATCTTTCAGATTAAAGATTATGCAATATCAGATTAACAATATTAATACTTCAGAAGAATATTTTAATTAATGTTATTTTAGGAGCTGCACCTTATCTTATATTCACTGCACATCATCTATCATCATCTTAAATCTGATATATTTAAAGAATTCTAATTTATTTGCATTTGAGGTCTTTAGTGGTTGTCTGTGAGTATGGAAAGGCATTAAAAGTACCCTTGCTCTTTTCTCTGCTCAAGTAATATCTTAGATAATAGGCCATTATTAGTTAAATTTAAATTGATTCATTAAATTTTGTGAATTAATATTTGTTTTGTTTATTATTTTAAGATTGAACATATTATAATTATTTTATGGTCAGCTAAGATGTGACTTATTTATTTATTAATCACAGTAATTCTTTATTAGACAACTTAACTTAAACTTTAATTTTACACAAGAGTATTAGTTTTAAAATCCCTGAGGTTATTTACTCTTGTTGTTTTAGTAAATATAATTCTGTAAGATAATATTTTAAAGCAAAGCATCATAGGTCTTATTCAGAGAGTGTATAATCTATTGGCAGGACTAATATGGTAAGCATTGATTAGTGATTTTAAATAATCTTTTGTATGGTTTATTGAAATATTAATATGCTGTAGTAGTTATAGTTCATCAATATTGGATTTGACTTTTATTTGATTATACATCTCTGGATCATCATCTCTTTTCTTTAAATTTTTTGTAACCCCACTGAGCCAAGTCGTTTAGAGTTTCTCATTTATATTTTATTTCATTTCATTTCAATTTTATTCCATTTCTTTTCATGTCATTTCTCATATCTTTCTATCATCTCAGCCATTGAAAACATTTGTTGAGTTTTTTCTATCACCTCATTTAATTTCTCTCTCCTTTATTCTATCTTGTTCTTATATCTCTCTTTCATATCTTTTAATCGTCTCATTTCTTTTCTCTCTCCATTACCTATATCATTTCTGTTACTTTTCCCCATTTCTCTTCCTCCTCAATTCTTTTCTTTTCCATCATTTATCCTTATCATTATCATTATCTCCGTTTCATTATTAGCATTTTCTCTTATTTTCTATCTCTTTTCTTTTTCTCACACCCCTCTCTCATTCTACTAGGTTACAATATATATTGTTAAAAGGAGGTAGCCTGACAACAGTTTGAAATTGTTGATTAGTATTGATATTGGGATAGTCTAAGTGTTGGCTGTATTTAATGATATATATGTATGTACAATTCTGTATTACAATATAAATTCAATTTTGTAAAAAAAATGCAGATGTACAATTTATTATTTTTTTAATATTAAAATTTAAATTTAGACAAAAGTTTCAGTGAAATAACTATTTATTATTTTACATTTTTGTCTGCTAAAATGCTAAGAAAATAAAGGGGGATAAAAGTAAAATGCTTTTTACTATTTATATAAAAAGACCTATTACAATTTTTTCATTATTAATTATTTACTTTTTGTTAGCGGAAGAAGACAGTCATTTCTAATGGCAAACAAGATGTCATTGCAAATGGGAGATTTTCCTCTTGACATGCGAATATTATTCTAGAAAGCTCTCTGCAGGCCACTCTAGTCTGAAATATTATTTAGAAATCATTCAACAAAATAGCTGGATTATAAATAATTCATACTTAATGTATCCATTAGCCTATGAGTTAATGCCTTCTTATTAACAACAATGTAAAGAGTGATAATACATCTGCTAGTTTTTTTCTTATTTAATAAGTAATTATCGTTGTTTTAAGAGTTATATTTCATAATAAGACTTTTAGTGGATTTTGTAATAATTATAAGTAAATAACAAACTTATATGTTTATATTTGTCTATCTGTTTATCTCTTAGTCAACTGACTTTTCTTGTAAATATATATTATTACATAAATACTCTAACAAGTTTTCAAAAAAATCTAATCAATTTCTTTGTTTTATTTCATCTGATAGAATACATTTTATTGCTGTTTTTTTGTTTGTAACTGTTGTGTGTGTATATATATATATATATATATATATATATATATATATATATATATATATATATATATATATATATATATATATATATATATATATATATATATATATATATATATATATAATTATTCAAAACAATACAATAATTAATACAGTAAAACAATATTTAAAAAAACCAAATATATACCAATTTAATAGAAGTACTTTCAACTATCTATGTAGTCGTTGTCAACTAGATTCAAATTGTATTAGAAAAAACCATTACAAATGTAAAAAAAAAAAAGCTAAAAAGAATAAATATATAGATGCTCATACGTATTATCGTCTTTATCCATCTGCTGCAATTTGTCCTAGAATTTTTTCGAATATTAAACTACATAAACAAGATAAACCTTTAGGATTAATGATTGACTTTGGTGGATCATTTTACTATGAAACTTGTAGATTTATAGAAACATTATTAAAAGATGTTCTTGGATTTGGAAAATATACTATTAATGCATCGTTTGATTTTGTAAAGAAAATTCAAAATATTAATATTAATAATAATGATAGTATTTGTACATTTGATATATGCGAGATGTACGGTTCAATAGATAGATTAAAATCTATAAAAATTATATTAGATGCTTTAATGTTAAAAAAAGTTGATGTTAAAAAAGTAAAATTTGTAAATGATGTATTATATTTTATTAATAAAAATATATATGCTATGTTTAATGAAAATTATTATAAAATGGATTACGGATGGCCTATGGGACTTCCTGTAGTTTCACAAATATGTAGTTTTGTAGTATCAAGATATGAAGATATAATTCTTAATAATAATATATATTGCCAAGGTATTAAAATTTATTACAGGTATGTTGATGATGTTTTTGTTTGTGGAAGTTTAGATATTATAAATGTATTATTCAATGAATTAAATAGTTTAGAAGGTTTAAAATGGAGTAAATCTTTTGAAAAAAAAATGTCAATTTAGTATTTAGATATTAAAGTTACCCGTAATAAAAATAAATTAGATTATTGTATGGTAATAAAAGATATTGAAAAAAGAGGATATATTCCTTGGTATTCAAATGTGCCAATAGCACATAAATTATCCGGTTTAAAATCATTTTTATTTAGGAATAATCACTTATGTAAATATAGTTCTGATAAAATAAGTAACATAAATGTATTTATTATGGATTTGTTAAATGTTGGATATGATCATAAATTAATTTATAATATTGTTACTAAGTTTAATAATAATAGAAATATTTTAGATGCTATAGATATTGATAAGATAAAATATAATTGGATATCAATACCATTTATTTGTAATGAACAAGTGAAATTTATAAAACAGATATATAAAAATATATGTCGAGTTGCATTTTATACTACTCCTTATTTAAATAGATTAATAAATAATTCAAAAAATAGGTGTAGTATTTTAAATCAAAGTTGTGCAATATATAAATGGCTATGTGTTTGTGGAAAGGCATATATTGGGCAATCTCGATGTACATTGGAGAAAAGATCAAAGGAGCATTTGTTGTTATATAAACGAGTGCAAAAATCAAGACAAGAGAATGTTAGAAATGATGATGTATCACCATCAGTATTTTTTGATCACAATGTAACATGTAATTATGGTTTTGATTTTGATTTTAATGAAGTTAAGATTTTGTGTATTGAAAGAAATAATAATAAACGCAAAATTAAAGAAGCTATGTTAATAAAAAGTGAAAAGCAACAGTTGATAAACAGACAGGCTGCCAATATAAAAATTAATTAATTGTGGGAAAATTGATGTATGACGTATTACTTTTTGTTTACATTTGTAACGGTTTTTTCTAATACAATTTGAATCTAGTTGATAATGACTACATAGATAGTTAAAAGTACTTCTATTAAATTGGTATATATTTGTTTTTTTAAAATATTGTTTTACTGTATTAATTATTGTATTGTTTTGAATAATTATATATATTTTATTATAATTGGAATACAGACATTGATTAATAATTTTTATATATATATATATATATATATATATATATATATATATATATGATAGAATTATTTCCATTATTGCAGAACAGACAAGACAACATGGTGTTAGTCATGGAATGCCTAGATAGAAAGAGATAAAACTATACAAAATTTTGATTCCAAATGCATAAATATATGGATATGAGATTGTTTACAGTGAAGAAAACATTAGACTAATAAGTGTAGATATATGAACACTTTATATTGAGCATAAGTGATATTCTGGATCTGATCATATATTAGATAATCATCGAACAACATTTATCTATATGTAATAACATATCATTATAATTATATACTTGTAGACCAGCTTTTCCATAATGTCAGCTTTCCCATAATTCTGTGATCTTAATGTTTGCTGCTTGCCTATTAATTAAATCTTGCTTATATTTATATATTAACATCAAATCTTTAATTTTCTTTTATTATTATTTCTTTCAGTTTCCAATATTTTTACGTTGTTATAATTAAAATCGAAACCATATATACATGATTTATTATGATCATAAAAGACAGAAGCTGATAAAGTTTCATTATTTTTAAAATTTTGTTTGTGTCTTGAATTTTTTTAAATAACAATAAGTGTTCTTTTTAGAAATGATAACCTTTGTAAATATGCATCAGATAAAAGTAAAAATATTGAAACTTATTATAATGAATTGTTAAATGTTGGATACAATTATCATTGTGTTTATTATACTGTTAAAAATTTTACTTCTAAATATAAAAATATTAATAATAATGTTAATTCTTCTGATAAAAACTGTGGATATCAATACAATATATTTCGAATCAACAGGCAAGTTTCATTAAGAAAATTTATAAAGGAATATGTGATATTGCATTTTATGCACCACCTACATTAAATAAATTAATAAACAATTCAAAAATAAAACTTTATTGTTAAATAAAAATTGTATCATTGACAAATGGACATGTAGGTGTGACAATGGATATATAGGTGAATTGATGTGCACATTGGAAAAAAGAACAAAAGAACAAATTATTATTTAAAGGATTAAAAACACAAAACAAAATTTTAAAAATAATGATACTTTATCAGCTTCTGTCTTTTATGACTATAATAAATATTGTATACATGGTTTCGATTTTAATTATAACAATGTAAAAATATTGGAAACTGAAAGAAATAATAATAAAAGGAAAATTAAAGACACAATGTTAATATGTAAATATAAGCAAGATTTAATTAATAGGCAAGCAGCAAATGTTAAGATCACAGAATTATGAGAAAGTTGACATCATGGAAGCTGACATTTTAAAAGTGATAATGAACAAAGCTACAAGTTAGTTGAAAGTGCTTCTAAGTGACTGTTATACATATATTTTTTTATAAACTTTTGAGTAATGTATTTTCAAATATTTATTTATAAGTTTACATATATTATTTTGAAGAAATACAGACATCGATTTGTAATATATATATATATATATATATATATATATACAAATATATATATATATATATATATATATATATATGTATATATATATATATATATATATATATATAATCCCAGTGCATAATGCTATACTGAAATGAATATACAAATATTAAGAATTAATTCACCCCACATGGTTATGAAATCCAGTACTGCCCTCAGTAATCTAATATATAAATACATTTTGACCTGGCTATTTTGAAATACAAATGCTAATGTATTTATATATTAGTTTACAGAGGGTGGTACTGTAATTTATAACCATGTGGGGTGATTTAATGCTTAATATATATATATATATATATATATATATATATATATATATGATGTAATAATATTATTTTTGTTGCTAATTAATAATATTATTTTTGAGATATTCCATACAGTAAAATAGCTGACGTTTCGGTTACAATAACAAGTACCTTTCTCAGAGCATTCCTTTTCTCAAATCATAGGGATGCTTGTGAGATTTAAAATCGTTTATATATAATATTCAAGTCATTTTAAACAGCTATACAAACATTATGAAATTTAAAATAAGAAATATTTTCTAAAGAAATTTTAAAAAGTAATTAAAAATAGATTTAAAGTCTAATTGGAATGCATATTATATATAAAGAGTTTTTAAATTTTCCTTTTCCTATAAAATGTTATGTATGTCATATGATATTGCCTAATGTAAAATATGAATCATGTTTAAAGTTGTACTAACTAACATTAACACAGTCTTTATGGATTCATATTTAATAACATACACAAACACATCTATATATATATATATATATCATTAAAATTCACTTTTTTATATATATATATATATATATATATATACAAAAGTGAATTTTAATGAGATACTTATGTTGATATTTTAATACCCTAGTTATTAGTACAGATCATTAAAGAAAATATTACTTTTGCAATAAGTACTTAATTGAAATGTAATTTATTGTGTAGGAATTTTAGAAGAAACGTATACCACTTCCTTAAATATCAATAATATAGGTACGTATATATTTTTATTTACTAGTTTATTTTTATTTAGAAAGTAGAACAATATTTAAAATACTATATTTATATTTTATTTATTTTTGAAAATAACATTACAGATGTATCACCAGTTTAGAAATATTATGGCTATGTTTATGATGTATTACTTTTTAAAAAATATATATAAATGAGTTAGATTAGGTGGATACACAGATATACATGTATATCATTGACAAGATATTTATTAACGACACTTAGGTTTATGGAACAAAATTCATAAATCAAACTTTAGATAAATTATTTATTTCACATAACTCAATTTATCAAAATTAATAAGTAAGACAATTAAGTAAAATTATGCCATATTGTATGCTAATTTCCAATGTATATATGTAAATAAATTGTATATCTCATTATTTTGTTTGTATTTTATCATTATTTCCAATCATTTAAGTGGAATTGTTAAGTCATTTGTTTTTTTTCCGTGACCTTAGCAGATTGCAAAAGAAAACAAATATTAGTCTGTGATGTCAGAATGTGGAACGCGCATGCAAATTGCCCACAGATGATTTTAATGTGAATTGAACAATTATGACAGTTACAATACAAAGTACAAAAAAATGCAATATGATGAAACATAAGATAGTAACATATTTCTTGTTTTTAAAAATACATATATTAATTAGTTGGTTGCCAGATAAGGTAAAATTTTCTTCATTTTTTTTTCTTTTTAAAAATATCAAGAATTTTATTTAGAATATTCTTAGAAAATAAAGAGGAACAACACATCTGTTAGTCAGACATTTGAATAGTTTTACTTCCTATCCATATTTGAAATTTGCCATTTATAATTGGATTTATTTGTTTATCCGCATACACAAATAAAAAAAATTATATGTGAGTATATGCACACATATATAAGAATGATTACTGCATTTATTTCAGAAATACATGCAATATTGATCAGTAATAGAAAATGAAAATCAGTTGTTAGAAGAGACTGTGAAGATTACACACATATTTATTATTATTATTATTATTATTATTATTATTATTATTATTATTATTATTATTATTATTATTATTATTATTATTATTATTATTATTATTATTATTATTATTATTATTATTATTATTATTATTATTATTATTTTTATTATTATTATTATTATTATTATTATTATTATTATTATTATTATTGTTGTTGTTGTTGTTGTTATTTAATTCTATGTAATTCTATGTTTAAACATTGGAAGTAAATAAATAAATCTTTGCATTAACTTGTGAAAAGTCTTCAATAACATGTTACTATTAGAGCAGTTTCCGTCAAACCTATCCTTCCAATATATTTTTAAAAAATAAAAAATTACCTTTGTATTATAAATGAAATTTTAAGACAATCCAAATACCAACCTCAATAATGTGATGTTTGTTTTGAAGTATTTACTTTATTGATGTTATTATTTTTATTTAATATCAAAATAAATCTTACTATGAAGAAGTGATTGAGTTTGTTTTTCACCTATAAAGATTTATGAATTCTGGCATTTAAAAAAATGTAGCAGATATTCTTGCAATAAGGAAGCAAAAAGGATTTCAACTAATCAAGTTCAATGTAATGTCTGAATTCAAGTTTATCACAATTATTAATAATTAAATTGAATAAAAATATATGCACAAATGTATTTATTCTAATTTAAAGAAGCATTTAATTATAGTCTTTCAAATTTTTTCTAAGAATATATTTTCAAAATGTATACTCTATCATGAAATTATTTGCAAACTTGTATTAAACAAGATACTTTGTAATAGTAATAAAATACCCTTTCATAATCATCTACATAAAATAAATGCTTATTTATATATGATTAAGTTTCAGTTGGAATGACGTTTAGTAAATTCTAGACAATTTCATCGACGTCATTCATTCATACATTGTATAGAGTAATTTAAAGTGACTGTTCTATCGTCATGCTTTCTTTGCTGGTACTTCAGATTTGCTCATATATAAATATTTGAGTTGTAGGGATAAGAGGATTCCTTTTATCCCTGCATAAATACTATATCTTGTATTGGTGAGAAAGTATACATTTATTATTAACACTCACAAAGCGTTTGCACAATTAGCTTGAAAGGCTGATATTCGAATGTAAATACAATTGTATACAGACGCTATATAAAATAAATGCTTATTTATATAATCATCTACATAATAAAATGGCATATCAAAATCACCATAGCTTATTTACAAACATTAATCAATTATATAAATTAAAAATAGAAGGCAGCATTTAATAAAATATAATAAATATGTTGAGTACAAAATTAAAGTGAAACAAATTTTATATTACAGTTCACAACTTAACTAATGAAGCTTTTGAATACTTCATAATTTTATTAAGTTGTGCATTTTGAAGCATCTGAAAAATAGATAAGATTAAGCTAACATTTATTTTCAAAATGTAATATAAAAATTTACCTCTTTGTACATTTAGCTTAAATTCCTTGAAATTGCCAATGTGTAGAAAAAACATCTCAGTGTCAATTGGAATACTAAATCTTATGTTTGTCTTATAATAATTACAATATTCGAAAAGACTTTAACATCATTTCAATTCTGACAGATAATGTTGCAATAGACATTGTGATTCTATTAAGTCATATTTCTTATTGTAAAAGTTAAATACATTATTTGAGACTATACATTTGTATTTATTTTTGTCTCAAATAACAATCAACCATTTAGTGTTTAAAAATAATCTAAAATATTTTATAAACAAAAAAAAAACTTTCTTTTAGATGTCATATGTTGGACTATTTCCATCATCTACAAGTGAATGTTGAATGTATAGAAAATTTTAAACTTTATTTAAACTTTTTAAATACAAACAACTTATTAGTAATAACATACAAATAGACAACATAGATGATGGAAACAATCCAAATGTCACATCTGATAATATATCATCATCACAAATCTTCAGACAATATTTTTTTTTATTTCATTTTTTTTGTGAAAATTAGGGTCAAAAAAGCAAAAGACATGCGAACATTTTTCTTTTATAAATAATATAATGAATTTTTAAATGAAATCTGTAATACTAACCTTTTCAATTTTTAACTAAAAATTCAATAAAAAATTATGTTAAAATCTATGCTATAAAAATGAAAGTTATTATTATTTATGATAATGTTAATAATGTCTTTCTAAATATGCAGAATAACTCCATTTTTTTCCAAGAGAAACAGCTATTGATTTTCAATAAATATGAAAGTTACAAGGTAAAATAGAGTATGTTTAAAATCTTACCTTAAAACAGCCTAATTTAAATATTTTGTGAATTATAGATTAAATCATTAGGATATATTGATATAATTCATTGTTTTTTTTTGTTTAATTTTAATGAGGTCTACCAATATTTTTGCTAAACTAAAATAATATTTTTATTGCTAAATTATATAACTTATTTTTGCTTATATGCTCATCTCTGTTAACCCTTTCAACGATTATTATTTAATTGGCCGAATGAGTTAAAAATTAAAACTTTTAATTGGCCAACTCACAACTTTAACAAAATCTATTGTTAAAATAGATCACTTTTAATAATATAAAAATGTTAGTTTCATTTGTAAAAGGTATATTACTAAATTGTCAGAATACGAAAGTAAACAAAAGTCTTTTCAAAAATAAAATTTGATTTATAATTTAAAAAATATTCAATTGCATTGAAATAAAATTAACCGCTATTCAACCAACCAAAAAAGATTGCGTCAGCAATCTTTTTTTTTTTTCACTTTAACGTTATGATAAATATGTAGCAATAAATAAATAATTCTTGGTAATATCTTAACTATTTTTCTAAAATAATTTGATTTTTAGTATTATTTTATCAATAATAATTTGTAATTCAATTCAAATATTGTTTAAAATGTTGTAAACATTCATTTATCATTTTCGTAATAAAAATCAAAACGAACATAACTTTTTACTTTTTGGAAGCCATTTCCTTTTTGACAGAAGTTGTACAGCCAATAAGATTCAAGAAAAGGTGGTGAGGAGGTGGTGCTTTGGTTTTGTTTTACATATATGGTCATTTTTATTGATTTTTTACTTGTAAAATAATTCTGAAGAGGGCACCATCTTACAGAATTTTTGATTTTCTTTCGAATGACATATAATATGTATATGTGGGATAAAAAGTAGCCGATTTAGAGTGACGACAAATCTTCTCATTTTTTGACGAGTCAAGCAGTCAAAAGATTTTAATAAAGTTGTGTGTGTACTAACATTAAATTAGATAAGTCTAATATTTATACTGATGCTTAAGTATAGAAAAATAAAATTATTATTCTTAAAATTTTGTTTTATTTTCATTAAAATTTTAATTTTAGAAACAATACTATTATATATATATATATAAAAAGAGAGGAAGTAGAATATTTTATTTTTAATGAATTAAGTTTTGTATTTATGTAAGAAGATATGATTTGCAACTTAAACATTATACTTACATTTAAATTTTAAATAATAATTATTTATAAATTGTTTATTTATTCTAAATCATTAAGAAGGCATTGTAAAACATTTGAAAAGTTTTTAGAATTCAATTTAGTATGAAAATTTTTTTTCCAAAATTTATTTTTAGATTTCATTCTAAGGTTTCCATGGCTTTAATAAATTGTCACTTAAATATGTTTATGTAATCAAATGTTATAAATCATGACAATCTTTGTGGAAATGTCATTTTTCTATTATTATCCTACCTTTCTCTAAAGTAAAAGGAAAGATGCTAGAATAGTTTATTTTCAACATGGGCCACAATTCCTTTTTAGATATTCATTATACAACACTTGGTGATTATTACTTAACGATTGTCATGTTCATTGTAATAAACAACAATTTATCAAAGAAAACCTAGTAGAATCTCACTTCAATTAATAATGATATTCATAATTTAAATTAAAAGAAAAAGTTAGCATTTCATTTTTATTTTTATTTTTTCTGTTCTATAACTTAAATATAGAGTTCTAAATGACATCAACATAAACTATTATCTGTTGTTATTTGAGCTACTGAATTAGATTTTTGTATTACATTTTCATTAAGTTATTAATGATATGAACTGCTTTAAATCCACTTATTTTCTACTTTACACTCACATTATCGATCTAGGAATGTATAGCATAAAATGATCATCTGGAGGAAAATCCTCATTGCCAGAAGTCAACCATCAAAAAAGAAAGTACTGTTTAATTTATATTGTAAAGTGATGCGTGTAAAACTTTGGCTATAAGTTATAAAAAAACATGTTTTTAACTCTCAATAAGGTTTAAAGTGAAATCAGTATCAAATTCAAATTACATAACATAAAATTTTGCTATATTCACTAAACTCAAAATTAAGATATATATATATATATGATAAACAAAAAATCAAGTTAAAAAATCGCCTACGCTGGTGTTTATGTTTACAGACGGGGCCCTCCCAAGACGCCCAAACAAGCGAGTTTTTTTTTTATAAAAATCAGAAAAGTGGGTATTCTCCATCTCTCTAACTATAACTCCTCTTTCATTTTATGATTTCAATTTATTTTCTATCGTCAGTGAAAGACAGGAATAAAGAAACTAGATCTGAATACAAACTCTGAGCGTTTATGAAACAATTTCTATTCAGCTTGCAAGCGTGAATTTTTTAGACACGTAATGTCTTCAAACTCAGCATAGCAAACCAGATAGCTACATGGGTATATATATATATATATATATATATTAACTGTACATTTAATTAGTGTTATCATTATGGGAATGTATGAATAATTTATTTGTTACTATGCATTTGTATTTGTGACACCTGGGTGGAAAAATACAACATGGAAAATTTTGATTGTCATTTTTAATCAATATATTCTGATTATTAATTATGCTCATTCTTAGAGAGGGATTACGGTATAATTAATTTATAAGATGATATTTATTTTAATTATAGGGCACATTTATTAAGTGATTGTTGACTTATTTTGTGCTGTGTTTATACTTACTTCATTATGTGACTTTTCTGTAAACGTACCTTATTGAAAAGGAAAGAAAGTCCTGCTACAGATATAATGTCCTTTTGTATAAATTTTGTTGAGCTTGGGGTTATATATTAGTATTAAAGAATTGTACTTCTAGTTTTTTTACAGCACTATGGAAATGGATTTCATATAACACACCATTGTGCAATATCTCAAGACATTTATAGTAAAACTGTAAGTTAACTTACATTTTAAAGATCTATGATTAGTTATACTATTGTAAACTTTTCAAACATGCATATTAATTTAATCATGAAAATATGTTTATTAAAGCCTAAACAATTTTAAATGCTTATTTGAGACAATCAGGTTATGTTACACTTCTTTTAAACACATTTATGTAATTTAAATATAGTAGTGTGTTTAACACAATCAACAGACTCACATTTTTTTACATTTTCATGTCTTTCAAGAAAGTGAAATCAAATTTATGGTATGAAGATTTCAAAATTTATCTTCATATATTTGAAAATAAAATACTAGTAACTTGCCTGATTTCAATCTATATTGTGCAGAATAATCCGAATTAGAAAAAAAAGTGGAAATATATATGCAATATTTATTACAAATAGTTATTTATTAATTACTGCTATTACTTCTCAATAAACATATGTATCATATTTTATTAAATTACACTTCATACTTTAAAAAGTAAAAAATATAATTTTTTAAAGCTCATAAATAAAAAAAATTAATTGGTTTTTAACTCATATAAAAAATTAGCTCTATTGTGTTAATACATTTGAGACAGATGTAGCTAGTTTAGCCCAGGATGCTCAACTGACAATAGTAGTGTCATAATGCACATATTGAATACACCTGTTTAATAGATACATATTTAGATAAACATATAAGATTTATATGCTATCAAAAATGATTATTTACATTGTCTTAAATCATATTTATATAATTTTAATAAATATTATTTGGGCAAAACATGAATTCAGCCATTGTAAGTTTAAAATATATTCGGATTAAAGATATTTTGGGTGCAATAAAATTTCTTTGTGCCATATTATCACATCACTGTCTACATTAGCACCATAATTTCTTTCCTCAGGAATCATCATCCTATCACCACTAATCTGGCTTTTTTATTTATCATTACATAGGTGTAAAACTACACTTCCTCAATCTATGAATAAATAACAGTCAAAATATAAACAAAGAATAGAATGGATATGAATCCACCTATTTTCTAAGCTTAGAATGTTTAAAATTTTAACTTTTCTATCATTGGTTGAATTTCAAAGTAAAATTAGGTACTGTTCTATTAACCAATGTTGACTGCTTGATGGCATTGTTGCTATGCAAAAACACAGAAATATAATGTTACTAGGCTGCTGGTCTAAAAATTATTTTTTTTTTTTACTTTTAAGCAAAAAAACATAAATATTAACAAGAAAAGTGGTAAATAAATAAATAACATTGACATGTTTATTAACAATTGTCACATTACTTTTCCACAACAACATGGGATGGTTAAATCAACTTGCAAACAACAACAATTAATTTAATGCAGGAAATCCAAAACAAAAAGGGCTCAAATCTTCTTCTGAGACTCATCTCTGCTAAGATAGTCTAGAACATGTATTCACCTTTGTGAAGATGTTGCCACATGAAGTCACACAGGTTATTGTCCAGGGATTTTCTGGGTGTTGTGCACTGCTTCTTGTTGTGCTACTTGAGCAAGCCACAAATACACTTCATGTGCTGGAAGTAGGGTCTACGAAGTTGTAGCAGTGGTTGAAGATCATGTTCTGTAAACCTTCAGCCTCCAGCTCTGAAGTTTTGTAGCCCTTCCAGCAGTCAGATTAAATGGTTGATCTGGGATTCACATTGTCATGTAAGTCCTTCATAAAGGTAACCACATAACACAAGGAAATGGCTGCAGTGAAGCATTCACTGGTCTTCCACATCAATCATCCACATCCACGATCAAACCTGGCCTACCTAATTGATGACAGGGGTGGGAGGCCAGGATCTTGTTGCACAGCTCCTGCAGAGCATCAGTTTACTTCACTAAGGCACCTCTACACATTTCCAGATCAGAAATGGCATGCTCTAGGGTCAGTTCATCATGGCACCAGAAGTAACACAAGCCATAAGGCTTTCATGAATAGGATTCTGAAGCCATCAAACCAGGTCTCCTTTCAGAGTGAACACTTTCAACAACATGAGCATGACTTACCACATGGAATTCTACATGATTTTGAACACCTTCTGTCTCATAGATTCACCACAAAAAGAACTCTTGGCATGTAGAAGTATGTTGTTTTGCTGGAGAAATACCATCATGCTGCCTTCTGTGGATGGCAGTTGCCACAATTTTAAATTGTCAGCCATTTCATTTGTCTTGTACATGTGCTTACACAAATTGACTTTTTGCATGAGCTTGTCAAAATCCTGTTTGGTCATACCATTTCTACATTATGGAAGCTCCATGTAGGGAAGTATAGTGATGGGATTCCAATAGTTAGTATGTAATAGTATGTCAGATGACTTTGAAGCAATTACTTTGTCATGCATATTTGAAGAGTTGTGGCAGGTTAAAAGCCAGATACCCTCATACGATACTGTAGTGAACTTTGAACTGTGAGCATTTGGATAAAGTGCATAACACAAACCAGGTATGCAGTGTAAATGACATTTTTCTGTGCTTTTGCATAGAAATAACACCAGCAATGGTCACGTAAATGGCATATTTTTGTGTTTTTTCATTTAAATAATACCATCTAGTGGCCAATACTGGCTAATAAAACAGTATCCAAAATTAAAATACAAATTAATAAATTATTAAACCATTGATTGTTTTTCATAGTCTGTGGAAGTTTTAGCAGTGGAAGTTTTAGCAATTATTAACTTCTACTTGAAATACATGTAATATCATCTTGTACAATTAATAAGTTGCAATAAAAATCCAAAATAGCAAAACAGATTGTAAAGG
The DNA here is from genome assembly GCA_028023455.1 of Epiperipatus broadwayi. NCBI lineage: Eukaryota > Metazoa > Onychophora > Udeonychophora > Euonychophora > Peripatidae > Epiperipatus > Epiperipatus broadwayi. The sequence goes on from JAQFVV010008484.1 coordinate 27,675, forward strand.
TGAAAAGAATGAAGCTTATTCATTAAAGTTTAAGAAATAGTTATCTTAAAATAAGCCAAGCATTGATTGTATATATGTGTGTGAGATATGATTGTTCTTCATGAAATACATATATTGGAGATTATTTCTCTTTTCACATCCATGTGATCATGTGTATTGGTGGTTTGAGATGGAATGAAGGATGAATATAAACTCAAAGTCCTAAATTTAAAATCCTTCTATTTAATATATTACCTGTTATACATATTTGTTAATAAAGACAATGCAGTGTTGAGCACTTTTTGGAGAATACAATGGATTCCAGTCTCAGTCCAACAAAACATCAGCCATCTGCCCGATAAAAATAATGCCCATCTAATAATTTGAATGCACCAGTAATGTCTAACTGCCTAAATAGAAATAGTTCAGGACCACATTGGAAGCCTAAAATCTAATCAGTTGGTAAAACACACATGAAGCAGCAAACAAGAAGAAGCAACAATGTCCAAAATTCTATATGTAATAAATAACATTTTCCTTATTCCAATTCTTTATAATAATGAATGTAGCCATTGCAATCTTTGAAGCCTCCAGAGTCAGTTTAATATATGAACTCTATAGCTGCATAAAATGAATTATTTATGTGTGTGTTTGAATGCTTGTAATCATTTTAATGCTTTACGTTAAATTATATTACTAGTGTATGTCATATTATAATATGTGTATGCCTGAGATTATTATAAACCATTGTTTATATTTAGTTAAAAAATTTATAATTAGTTTACAAATTCTAGTAAGCAGTTTAATTAAAATAAATTATCTTTGAAAATTAATATTTTGACAGTCAATTTTTTAACTATACTACTAAAAAGCAATTTAGCAGAGAAGTTAGAGCAGCAATTTATTATATCATTCTTTTGATTGAGGTAGTTGGGATTTGAATTAGTTTGCCATCATTCAGAGCATGTTTGTTGCTTTGGTAATTAACTGGTGCCTGGAGTTTACTCTGAAACAAAAAAGTGCTTTGATTGTTAGGTGTTGAATTTTGCAGCCAGGAAGATCTGTGGGCTTGAAATGTAGTCAGAGTTATGTATCTTATATATAGCTCTGGCTTGGCCACAGATACTTTCTTGGTATTATGCTTTTCTACCTAAGGGGCCAGGGTAGAGCAATACTTAAATTGCAGTGGAGTAGATTGAATGTATAATTTGATAATATCATATTTTTATATATAAAAGCAAGTCTTACAATTTTTTATCAGAAGTTTCTATTTCCATTAAAAAGCATAAAATTTCATGTTAGATTTTGTTTTGTATTGGATCAACAGCCTCACCCAGTTCAAACATTGAGATTAACACAAACTACTTGTTTATAAAATTTAATTATTTACTAAAAATGTATTATATTTACAAATTTCACTATCTGTGTATTGATAATATTTAATTTAAAAAACACACAAATGTCAATTAAAATAATATAAATCAATTTGAGTTATATTTTTAAAAAGTAATATGGCTGATTTAAAAATATTAATACACCTGGGTCTCATTTTATGTGGTAGATAGGTTTCACAGAAAATCCACATTAAAAAAAATCACACAAAAATAGACTTAACTAACCTTGAAAAATGGGGGATAGAGTCTGTATTTTTCAGAATTCGCATAAAAGCAAAGGTAGAAAAAAAAAATTTAATTCTGCATTAAAAAAATAAGCAAATAAAGTATGACTAATAAAAAATTTCAAATATTTGAAAAAAATTAATACAAGACAAACTTTTTTTTACTTTTTTTATTAACTACAGTAATTAATTCTACATTTTTTCATACATATTTTAATCATTAATGCTAGCATTCGTTTGTATACTGGTAAGAAATCAGATTCGGTGTGATGTGATGTATTGTGGCTTCTCCTTAAATGAAGTCAAGAATCTGTCAGCAATTACGCCCAGAAAAACCTGTTAGTCACTTTATTTTTATTCATGATGTGATGTACAACTAGCACCACATTTAGTTTTGTGCTGTGTTAATGGTTTTATGTTTCTATATTTAAAAAAAATGAGATAGTAATCAAAACAAACAGATTATACATTATCATTAGAAAGATTATTTTCAGTTTATAAAATCTTCATTTTTTTGATATTTAAAAATCTAAAAGATTATTTATTTCTGTTATATATAACAAAATACGGTTTAAAAGTTTAAA
>JAQFVV010008485.1:0-29844 GCA_028023455.1 Epiperipatus broadwayi
CTGGGGATATTGGATGAGTAGGTTAAAACAACCTTAAATAAATGTATTAAATGTTATCTGTAATATTTGTTTTATTAAAGATATAATGTAAATTTTATTATGTAATATTTTGTTTTACCCTGGTGTCTATAATTTTAAGTAATTATTTTATTATAACAGGAAGTAAATTTGATTTTGGTTTGTCTAGACAAGATAAAATTGATTTTTTTTTTTTAAAGTATAATAATTAATTAATTTTTAGTTGGTAATCTTCTCTAATTACATTAGAAAGGGGATTTGAAGAAATCCAGGAAAGAGGTTATAGGTTAAAAGGTTAATAAGTATTGTAAAATGGTCACATGACTACTACTATAAATAAGAATAAATTGATACCTGACTACTATCACTTCCTTATATTTTTCACTTCATTTCAATTATTTAATTTGTAGCAGTCATATTTTAAATTTTAAAAGTGCACTTTTGTTTAAATTTTATTTTTTAGTTTAAATATGTTAAGCTAGACTTATATTTGGGCATACTTACCTGAATGTAAACTCCAGGGAACTAAAGTCTTCATACCTGCCAGCTTTATTGGTAATACCATTGAATTATTATAATGTTTAAAATATTATCTTTCAAAATTTTCACACTGAGAAACTTCAAAAGTGATTACTATTATTATCATTATAATGATGCAAGAGTTATTGTTGATTTCAATGCATATTTGAATGTCTATCTGAATTTTAAATTTGCCTAATATATTTAAAATTCTTAGCAGCAATAATGATGTTATTAAAATATTAATGATTTCTTCATATTTTATTTAAAACACTTTTCATATCAAATATTATCCAGAATTTATTTATTTCTGATAAAGAACTTTTAATTCCCAGGATAAAGACTATATTTTGTTATGATGAATATATTTTATTAGACATTTACAAAATTTATTTTAAATTTACAAAATATAATGTTTAATTTTATAGTAATAATATTTTACTTCAATGAACAATTTCTTCGGGCAGTCACTGAAAACATCATAAATGGAAGTCACTTATTATGACTATTTTTATTTTCTCTCCTTTTGAAAGAAGAAATCACATCCACAATTTGGGATAATATAATCAACTTATATTCAAATTATTTAATAAATATGATGAATATTGAAAGTGATTCATTTTATAAAAATGAAATATAAAATATATCTGTAAAATGACATTATATTTGAATGAACTTAAATGATTTTCTGCATTAATTATTTTACAAATGCCTGTAATCATATTTAAAATCTGTGAGCTCTTTTCTCTCCTCACGTGTTACTATGGAAACTATCATAGTCATAAATATGACATTTAAAATAAGTGTTTTTGTCCTGTAAATATTTGAGAATGTTGGATATATATGATTTATCAGAAGTATTCTACTATAAAATACTCTAATTATTATTATGATTTACAATACTTTGTATGATGGATTAATTTGGAAACCTAAATTCAAATATCTGTGAAATATTTATTGCAACTTAATAAACATTTATCATATTTTAAATGGCTATACATGTATCTTATTATTTGCTAATATAATTATCTAAAATTTTACTAAGGATATCCAATAGCCTAAAAACGATTTACTCGCTGATGAAGAAGCTTCCAAATAAACAAAACAAATTTTGCTTAAAACTATTAAATGGGCCAAGCGCTTTCGAGGTTTGCCCTCATATTCATGTCCGACAAAAGTAATAAATCTTTACGTAGTGTTATTAAATAACAAATATGCAAATGTAAATGCAAATCAGTTTGACAATTTTTTTGAAATGGAAAAACATGTGTCGCATCTATTGATAGAATTGTTGTCGCAAACAATAAAGTACGCCTCTTTGATCTTTCTTTTACAGTCGTTGGTTTCAGGGCATACAATCCTGGGGATGCCTGGTTCGAACACATGGCCAGTCTGCTTTTCATGTTCCAGAAATATTGAAAAGTTATCACTGTTCTTTTTTGCTCTTCTATAGGTGTACAAGTGTTGAGCAGCTCTGTTGTGAACAGTGGCCTTAGTTTCCCCATAGTATATGGCTTTGCATCCGGCCTGTGGACATGACATGCTGTAAATCACCTGGGGTGTTTGAGATGGGTCTGTTCTATCCTTTGAATTATTAATGAGTCTGTTAGAATTAGGGGGAGTATGAAAACCAACCTTAAATTCCCCAGTTAAAGTCTTTATTATCTGTTGTGATACTTTGGGAATATAAGGGAGTGTAATTTGAGGCTTATTCTTATTTTTGTGGTTAGCTATTAGTTTACTGTGAAATTGCTTAATTTTCTTTGCAATTGATCTGTAGCTGAAACCTACGCTAAGCAAATCTTTTATATAAATTGCGATGTTGGTCTTTCTATCGGCTTCAAATTTACATAAATTTTGATTTCTAAATAAAAACGCATTGAGCCCTGCGAATTTATGTGCAGTAGGTGACATGGATTTTGGGCGAGTAAAGCCTCGGATCTCAAGGGGTTTGACTATCATACTATAATGCAGATCCAAGAAACATTTTCCATATTTTATAGTTTATATTCTAGATTTTGGTATTGTAATTATATTGCATTTTATGTTGGATGTATTTACTGTCCACAAAAGAATTGTTTCCAAATATTCCTATTCTTGTTCCAATCTGATAGTGAATGATTAAAAAAGATAGAATTTTTATTTATTTTATTGTGTATTCTAAACTGTTAAAAGGTTGAATTTTACTTGTATTTATGATTTTTGCATACCATGTTTTATTTCAGATGCATATTATTTTATATTTTATATGCTGTTTTTGAAATATTTTGACTTACAATTCTCAGAATAATAATCTATTATATTTACATATTTTGAAATAGTATGTGTTCTCTTTTGCATGTGAATCATTTATTTACAACGATATATTGTTTTATGTAAGCTGAATAAGTAGATGTATATTTCTATTATGTATTTTATGCTTATTATTATCTAATGTTGACCATATTTGGCATTAATTATTATTTATCATCTTTCACATCCATTAGCTATAGTATTTTGTTAGAGTTAGTAGATTTAGTTTCTCTATTTAGGGGTGCTTATTTATGCCAGTGTGTTTAGAGATTTACCATTAGTCTCTTATTATTTTACTCATTTATTTTCAAAAGAGATGGTAGCACTTCTCTCTCTCTTATTTATTGTCCTGCTAGCATACATATACTCATATGCATATATTTTGAAGATAGTAGCTTAGACTCTCTTAAGGCAATGTTATTTAATATTTTGTCCTGATATGCATATCATTATTTTTCCCAACTAGTGACAAAGTCCTAGATCCTTTATTAGCCCTCAAATGTAGATGCATTTTATGAGCTATGCCATCATACTTTTCACTTTGCCTTACTTAATTATTTGAATATGGATTTTGCTTGTAGTTAATAGAACGTTTAGTAAAGCATGTATAATATTTTACTGTGAAATTATCTGGCAATTTAAATCAAGGTATTGAGGAATTTCACTCTTACTTTATGGCATTCTTGGTTGGCTTAGATGTGAATAATTCACTATAGATGAGTAAGTCCTATATTTGAGCTTTGCTAATATTGAGGGCAAAATGCAATAAATAATTAATTTTAAATTTTTAAAGGGTATTTAGGCATAAATAAACATTATACATCAGTCTTATCACTCCTTTATCATTGAATTGGTAAGTAATATTTATAAAAAGGGACACTACTTATGTAAAGGTTATTATTATTGTATGAAGCCATTGAGAAGTGAGAACGTTTTGATAATTAAGCAATAAAAAGTTTATTACAACCTGCTTTATTTTTGCTTAATGCAATTGAATTTATTTATTTTTATAAAACATGTAAAATTTTTAATCCTTCTGTCATAAATTTTGAGAAAGTAACATTGTGAAAGCCTTTGGCTATGTGGACTCAGAATATATTTAGTATTTGTAATTTTGTATGTGTTTTTCTGTAGAATAAATATTTGTTTTTGAGCTTTAAGAAATTTCTCATAATCATTTGTCCATATCATTCCACTTATAAATTAAAATTTAATACTTATAAATATTATAAATTATTTTACAAGTATTTGCTAAAAGAGTACATGAACATTGAAGCTATTTATTGAATTATTCAATTATTAGAATTTCATCTAATAAAGATGTATTTTGCATAATAAAGATTTATAATTTGATTTATCAATTTGGATCACTTTAACTAATTTGATTTGCTACACGTTTATTTACAATCATTTTTATATTTGAAGATCATATTTATTATTCTATGACAAATATAAATTTTACAAGCACCCAGTTCATATTAGAAGATCTATTTAGAATGGCCATAAAATCCCTTTCCCATTCTTAATATCTGAATGTAATCCTAGATTATTCATTATCTTATTTTATTTTATTTAAGTTAGCAATAGTATTGTTATTATCATAATTGTGATAAGACATTAGCTTGAAGGAAGTCGAGGATTTCATTCAATATTGAATAGATTTAAAGAGTTAAAAGAATATATTTTACAATTAAAATGAGATCATCTTCCTCTAAGATATATTTAAATTTAATTTTGTGATCTATATTATTTAAATTTATTTTAATAATGCAGAAATTGCATTCAAAAGATGGGTCATTTATGGCATAAATTTTCAAAGAACATTTTTAAATTTTATAAGAACTAAATATAACGATTTGATCTGATTACAGCAAGAAGATGTTTAGAAGTCACTGAAGAGATAGATTAAGTGGTAATTATAGAAGATATTTGTATAAGACAGAAATTTAAATGTAACCTCAATGGCATATGCTCACAATAAAAAGTCTTTTATTAGTGCTAGAGTGAGTTGAGATTTCTTCTCATGAGTTAGTAATAATGTTGCTTGTATTTTCACAATATTTTATTGTACAGACTTATCCCTATGTATCTTTTTATTGTAGCATATGGAATTTATATTATAAATCCACTAAGCTGAGCTATTCCATGAGACTTTAGCTTATACATTATGTAGTATTGACAGTTTAGCATGTACCTTGTTGTTTATTTCCTTTTGTATCATATTCTTTTATGGTTATGATTATGACTATCTGCATGTTATTTTTAGATTTACAACTTTGGTGCATAAATGTATGGTTTCTCTTTTTTGCTATCACCAGATTACAATTTTGTAAGGTTGTGTTTATATGCACCACCAAATCACATCTCTGTTCACTGTTTTAGGTTACAATTTGAATCATCGTTCATGTTCTCTCTCTTTTGTAGGTTACAATACATATATAATATTTTTTTTCATGTGTCATAGCATCGGCTGGGAAGTGAATCCACTACCTCGGGACAACTGCTTGTAAGGCAGCTGTGCTGACCTCTCGACCACCAATGCTTGACTACATATATATATATATATAATATTTAAATAGCAATATATAATATTTAAATACCAATATAGTATATGTACTTAATCTAGATGTAATTAAAGAGGATTTGAACCCAGACTTTCAACCTCCCTTCAGTCATTCACTCAATCCAATATAACCAATAAACATAACCACATACATGTGAAAAAAATAAATGATCTCCAATATTTATATTTTGTGCTGAACCAGCAATCATCATTTGATTTAGATCATTATCTCCCACACAAATATATAATCAGTGCTTGGTTTTATATTAAGATAGAAAATCTACAAACTTTATGTCCAAAATCTAGTTCAACTTCAAGCCATTTATTTATAAAAGCTTAGCAATAACTATTAAAAAAGGGATCAACTTTTTCTAACTTATCTAAGATTATATAAGGATACATATTTAAACATCTACAAACAAATGTGAAATTTAAATCAACCCAATTTAACACTATAAAGCAGAGAAAACATTCACCTCTTTTATCTAATTTGTACAATACAAATAATTCAATAATTCAGCATGTAAAAAACATTTTTATACCAAATATTAACTTAAAAAAAAATTAACTACATAAATATAAGAAGAATTATAAACACATAATATCCACAATCATTGTAATTGTAAAAGTTAATTTGGCAATAAGAACTAAAGGTAACACTGCTACAAAAAATAGGATCTAACTTTATTTTTGGGGGGCAGGATTGGTATCAAACTATTAAACATCATATGATCACCATTCTTTATGCATACACAACTGCTTTTCACAGAGGCAAAACTCTCCATACAGTAGCACCATTTAGTGGAGTGTAAGCAAAAAGACTGGTGATCATGTGATTATGATGATTGTTGTTATTAAAGAACCAAAGATACCAAAAAGTATGGATGCTGAACTGAGTGAGTTCAGATCTATACAACTATACAAGCTAATGAGCTTAGCTTGAAAACATTATCATGTTTTCATTTTGGACTCAAAACTTTTAAAAAGGTAATGGATGGCTACTGGAGGATTGCATTAGATCCTAAGATCTACATACCATGCTCTCATATCCAAGGCTCCTCACTGATGAAAGCCACAAACTAGAGCTGGGGATATTGGATGAATAGGCACTATATAGGGATTTTATGCACAAGTATTCTGCATTGATTGATAATTCTGGCTTACACTGGGTGACACTAGTGTGTGGAGAGTTTTGCCTCTGTGATTATTTTTTGTAATAATGTTATATTTCCTTTTAATTGATGAAATAATTTTCTTTTCCATATCAAGGTATTGATTTCTATTTTTGAGTTTTATTCTCTTCTATAACCTTTTTAAAACTTCAAAGTTATTTTTTTAGATCCTTAACTTTTTGATATTATTTTATTATAATAAAAAGCAAACAAAAAAAAATATTTTTTGTAGATTTGGATATAAAATCATTTTGTGCTGATACCTATGTAAACAAATATTTTTAGTGTCACATATAATTTAATAACTGAAAAGTGTTCTTAAAAAATTCCACTCGATATATACGCCTCAATCATCCATGAAGTTTATTTTTAAGCTGATAAATGGAATCCTGCCGACTACCTCCTACCTTAATAAAAAGCTGGGGATGGGGTTGGATGATGTGTGTATGTCTTGTAAGAAGAGAAAAGAAACATTTATGCACCTGTTTGAGGAATTCCGGGCATTCAGGGATATGAGATCACAAGTCTTTCATATGCCAATAATAGACCTAAAGGATCTGTTAAAAAAATATGTGATTAGATTCAATCCGCATAATGCAATGGTTATAATCCATGCATTAAAAACAATATGGCTAATTAGATGTTCTTAGGTATTTGACAATAAAAAATTCAACTGGCTGAGAAAGCTGGAGAGAGATTGGAGTGATTACTTTAACCTAGGTTTAAAATATTGGCCAAAGAATACTATAGAATTGGTGTGGGGAGGATCTGCTCTATCCACATATGAAATATGGTAGGTGAACATCATTTCCAGTCTAAGAATGTATTAGTAAGGTAAAGAAAGATGACATGTAAATCACTGAGGAAAATACTCCGAGTATTATGACAGTAAATGAAGAAATGTTGTTAGAGAAACTTAATATAACCTTAGTAATTATGTAAATTTCATTGGTTTTAATAAAGATTATTACTTTAAATAAATAATTCAATAAATGCTTATATATTTTTATACGATTTTTAAAACTTGACATTACTCTGGCTTAGATTATGTTGTTCCAAAGCCTTAATCATTATAGAAATACTGAAAGAGGCAATTACCTTTTATAATCTATAAATACAAAATGCCAATTTATTCACATAATTCTTTTTATAATTCCTCCTATAATGGAAATATGATTTAATGGGTTTTTTTTGTTTTTTTAAACTTTAATTCAAAATTCTCCATTAAGAATTGATTTTAATAAAGAATTTATATAGAATAAATTATTCATATTGAGAACATTCCTATGTCAAACAGTATTAAAAATAGATGTGATATGTTAGACTATTTCCATCATCTATGAGTGAATGTTGAATGTATAGAAAATTTTAAACTTTTTTTAAACTTTCCAAATACAAACAATTTGTTAAGAATAACACACAAATAAACAATACAGGTTAGTAATTACACAATGTTTCGAGTAGTATTAATCTCCACTCTTCTTCAGAATAGCTCAGTTGGTAGAGCGTTTGCCTTAAATTCAATATTCAAGAATCTAAAGGTGCGAGTTCAACTTCTAAGTGAATATTGTCACTGTGCATATAGGCCAGCAACACCTGAAGAAGAGTGGAGAATAATACTACTCAAAACATGTAATTACTAACCTGTGTTGTATATGTGTTTGTTATTATTAACAAGTTGTTTGTATTTGGAAAGTTTAAATAAAGTTTAAAATTTTCTATACATTCAACATTCACTCATAGATGATGGAAATAGTCCAACTTATCACATCTAATAATATACTATCATTACAAATTTTCACAAAAGCATTAAAAATATTTTATTTATTGAAAGATAAAATTTTTGATTATTAATTTAATATTTGAAATTATATATTTATATATGAAAAGTCTAAAGCTAAACTAAACTAGTCACAAAAATAACTCAGTTACCCTAAATTCAAAGTTAAACATTGATTATTAGTTTTCTTTAATTCTGAATCGGGATAATTGACTTATATTTATATAATAACATGACTACTAATATGAATCGTTTTAAATGCTCTACAGTAAATCATTTTCTTATTGCAGTATTGGTATATACTGAAATGAAAATATATGTTTACTATATAGCAGCATTTAAAATGATTATATTTAACATCATATATATATAATTTTTAAGAACCAGTCAACACTTAGAGCCAATATCAATACAATCAACAATCTCAATCTGTTGTCAAGGCAACCTCCTTTTAACAATAAAGGTGAAACTGAAAGATAATTGGTAAGATATTGAGATTGTTGATTGTAATTGGTATTAGTATTATTTAAGTATTGACTACTTTCATGTATATGTATAGCTGGAAAATGAGAATTGATAGAGTATAAAAACAAAAGTCAGAAAATACAAATAAATGGTATCTGGTGATACCCAGCACTAGGTTTCATACTGGATAATGAAGTATAATAAGATTCTCATTGACTGAAATGATAGTTTACAAACATGTGAAATATTATGGTAACTAACTTTTGAAAGATCATTTATCACACAAAATGTTCTATGTTATTTAGAATTATTCCATAACTGTTTACATTTCAAGATGCATTACTTAACCATAATTTGTTAGTAGAAGATGTAGTTTGCTAAAAATAATTCTTTATTTATACCTAATACTGGTAAAATCATAAGACAGGCCCATAATTTTAGAATAAAGGAAAATCCTTCAAACTTAATTTTAACCTTTCTACATGTTTTATTAACTTTTCCCTGTCATTGCTTCTAGGTTCTAGCTAGCATGAGATATGGACTTTAAGAATATTGATCAAACACACTAACTTCTCTTAAATAAGTAATCCTGTGGGAAACAGATATATACTAGTATGACAATAGTCTGGCTTAACAAATTAATAACATATTTATTATGACAAACAAAACAGAAATTAATAATTTAACGGTAAAATACATTAGCGGTTTAAATGTGCATGTTTGTCAGATATAATTACATTCTTTCATTAAAGATAGTTTTATTTTCACTTTATCATTATCAAATAATATTCGGGAAGTATTAATAATTAAATTAGTGACTTAACATTATATGGCTAATGCTTTAAATATATTAATTTTGCAGCATAAATTTAAACATACAAAAGAAAGAAGCTAAAAACACATAACATAAAAAAACTAAATTTATCTTCTCATTAAAAATTCTGATCGATCTTCTTTCCAAACTTTTAAAATAAACTTTAAAAATATTTATAAAAAAATGTTCATATATTTAGTGTACATATGACTGTTATTAGAAACCTTATATATATGTTTGGCTGCAGAAAGGAGTTTTGCTATTAACTGAAAGGAGACCCTTTGATTCCTCTTGGAGGCCTTAAAGGAACCGAGCAGGGCAAATTCCTAATGTCCACTCCATACGTTCTTGTCGTTGCAGCTGTTATTACTATATGATCATTCATATAGTATACGAACATGGATGGGCTGCTCACCAACACGCATTAGCCAACGTGGTGAGTTTATTGGCTTTTTACCTCTGAGTTTAAGATCAAGAAACACCATGGTCTTTCTTCTCAGTGCCTGATAAGGCAGAATGAATGTTTGTGTAAATGATAAATATTTTCCTAATACATATATACAATTATGACAGACAAAAATAAAGCATGGCCCTTATTCCCAGGAGGCTGTAAAGTCACCAACCAAGGCAGCGGTTGGTGGCCGAAGGCGGAGGGTGCTAAGAATCCCCTGATTGTGGACCCAGGCTGCCATTTGATGACAACTTCTTATTTAGGTACTTACAACTGCAGATCACTTTCAAGTGAAGGAAGATTGCAAGAATTAGAAGAAGAACTCTCTTATATTAAATGGGACATTATTGGACTTTGTGAAGTTAGAAGAAAAGGTGAAGAGACAATTGATTTAAAAAGTGGACATATACTCTATTATAAAGGCACAAATATTGGAAATACAAGTGGAGTAGGATTCATTATAAATAAAAAGTGGAAGAACAATATTGTGGAGATTGATAGTGTATCGGACAGAGTGGCAAGATTAGTTATACAACTTAATAGCAGATACCAAATGCAGATAATTCAGGTTTATGCCCCAACAAGTTGTCATAGTGATGAAGTAGTAGAAGATTTTTATATGGATGTACAAAAGGCTTTTGATCAGAGTAAACACCATTTTAAAATTGTTATGGGAGACTTTAATGCTAGAATTGGTAAAAAAAAATGAAAGATGAAAGTGCTGTGGGTAATTTTGGTTATGGTAATAGAAATGAGAGAGGACATAGACTTGTGGAGTTTGCAGAAAAAGAAAAACTTTATATTATGAATTTTTTTTTTGAGAAAAATGTTAAAAGGAAATGGACATGGAAGCATCCAAATGAAGGTACAGCAGAATTGGATTACATTTTGACTAACAGGAAATACATATTTCAAGATTGTAATGTTCTTAATAAATTTAACACAGGAAGTGATCATCGATTAGTAAGGTGTAAGATACGTGTTAATGTAAAACTAGAGAGACAAAAATTATTAAGAAAAACAATATTTACAGTTGATATTCCTAATCTTCAGAAACATTCTAATGAATTTAAATTAGAACTTACAAATCGGTTTCAAGTATTAGTAGATTTTGAACATGATTCAGATTTGAATGAAATTAATATGAAAATAACTGATACACTTTTGAAAACTGCAACAAAGATAGCTGGTAGAAAGAAACAGCAATTGACCCATAAAATTTCTACTGAGACTAGAGAATTTATGAAGAAAAGAAGGAATATGAAGATATACAAAAATGATGCATTAAAAAGAATTGAATATCTCGAATTTTGTAAAATGGTGCGGAAAAGAGTTGAAAATGATATAAGAAAGTATAACTGTGAACTAGCAAGGAAAGCTGTAGAAGAAAATAAAAGTCTTAAGAATATAAAATAACATTTTGGTATTGGTAGGAAATTTATATCTGCAATAAGAAAAAAAGATGGAATTATTACTAAAAGGAGAGATGACATCATGAAATTGGTAGAAGATTTTTATTAAGAATTATATAGTAATAAAGAACAAGTACCTCCTATATCTATTACATCTTCCAAATTGCCCAGAATTTTAAATGAAGAAGTAAGACATGCAATTAAATGTATGAAGAAAGGAAAGGCTCCAGGTAATGATGGAATTATAATTGATATATTAAAAGAAGCAGGTGAAGAAATAGAAATTTTTTTAGCAAAGTTATATACCAAATGTCTAAATGATAAAGATGTACCGGATGATTGGAAGAATGCAGTAATAATATTAATATTTAAAAAAGGTGATGTAAAGAAGATATTAGAAATTACAGACCTATCAGCCTTTTATCAGTTTTATATAAAAATTTTACCAAGATAATTACTACTCGTCAACAGAGAACATTGGATTTCCACCAACCAAGAGAACAAGCCGGATTTAAAATTGGTTTTAGTACAGTAGATCATATTCAGGTATTGAGAGAAGTTATAGAAAGGACAAATGAATATGAGTTGCCATTATGCTTAGGATTTGTAGATTATGAAAAGGCATTTGATTCTATAAACATTTCTTCAGTGATTAAAGCATTAGATCATCAAGGTATAGATCCAGGATATTGTCATATTTTAAAGAATATTTATAAAAATGCAACAGCAACAATTAGATTACATAATGACACTGGGAAAGTCAACATTGAGAAAGGTGTAAGACAAGGTGACTCCATATCTCCAAAACTTTTTACAGCAGTGCTGCATGAAGTATTTTGTGGATTAAAATGGGAAACTAAAGGAGTGAAAGTAAATGGTGATTATTTAAGTCATTTAGATTTCGCAGATGATGTAGTTGTTTTTGCAAATAATGCTTCAGATCTGCAGGAAATGTTGCAGAAATTATCAGATGAAAGTAGGAAAGTAGGACTAAACATAAATGTTAAAAAAACTAAAGTAATGTTTAATCGATTTGCTCAAAATCTAAAAATAAAGATTGATTATGATATTAACAGTTACAAATACCTTGGTCAGATTATTAATACAGATGGAAACATTATGGAGGGAATTAATCATAGAATTAAACTTGGTTGGAGTGCTTTTGGTAGAAATAACTTGATACTAAAAGGAAATATGCCTATGTGTTTGAAAAGGAAGGTTTTTAACAAATGTGTTTTACCAGTTCTTACTTATGGATCTGAGACTTGGACACTTAATAGAAGAGCAATTCAGAGACTTCAGACCACTCAAAGAAGTATGGAGAGATGTATGTTGGGAGTAACAAGAAGAGATCATAAACGCAATGTATGGGTAAGAGAACAAACAGATGTTACTGACCTCATTGAAAAAATTAAAAGATTGGAGTTGGGCTGGACATATTGTTAGAAGAGATGATAATAGATGGACAATTTAAATTTTAAACTGGATTCCAAGAGATTGTAAAAGACCCAGAAAAAGACCACATGTGAGATGGATGGATGAAATAAGAAAGTGTGCAGGGGTGATGTGGAGAAGAGAAGCTAAAGATCGGAGAAGATGCTTGGAGAGACCTTCATCCTGCAGTGGATTGATAATGGTTGATAATGATGATGATGATGATATATATGTTGAATCTTAAATCATAAAGTCCACAGCTGATTTATAATAGGGTTACATTCTCTAGCATGATTCAATCTTATATGTGCAAATAATCCATTGGTTCTATTGCAAATCAGTTTCACTCATTTTTTGATATTCTTAAATCTTGATTGTAGCTATACGCCAGGGCATCAAATCATTTTAACTTTGGGAATTAGTACATCTGCCATCAGATTACACTTTAAAGTTTTTTTTTTTTTTTCAAATGCAATTTAAAGTTTTATACTAGATATTGACAAATTATCTATTTCTCCTAGGCACTTTATAGATGAAAAGCTATGAGCTGGTACATGTCTGATTTTAGCCAATTAACATGAGTAGTTTTCCACTCTGGTAACTCACTTTCTTCTTTAAATTGAAAACAAAGTTTTTTTTCTATTGATGTAATCACAATTTACGGTTATAACCGCATAACTTTGCTGATATCCAATGGTGGAGATTTATTACTTAAACTCTGACTTGACTTGAATCACTTTTTAAGTTCTAAACTCTGATGTTCAACAAATTGTGATATCTTTTTGAAATGCTTTTTATAATCTTAAAATTATAAACCATAATGTTTGAAGAACTATCATATCTTTTTGAAATGCCTTTTTATCATCTTTATATGATGTCCTATCTGCTTAAGAAAGAGCATGTTTTTCAAAGCTCAGAAGATAATTCACTCATCTATATAGGATTTTTAAAAAAAAAAAAAACTTCTTTTTCACCTTAATTCCAAATCCTTAATTATGTCTAGTTTCTGTGAGCTATGTGTTGTTTTGGGTATACTAAAGGTTTATTACCATTAGTTGATAATTGTCTACCATATTACCAGCAGTATTAATATATATATATAATAGTGTTTATGTGTGTATCATTGAGGATTCTATCACAAATAATTTTTCTCACTATAGGTAGAATGCTTTTAAATATATATTTTTGGCATTTACTGTTTTAAATTATACACTATGTACATGAAGTCTCGTTTTTCTTTCCATTGTAATGATAAGGTGCAATTTCAATTGCTTTTGCAAACACTCACTGTAAAATGTATATAATGTGCAATGCTTATGCTAATATTAGATATTGAAATTGTGTTAATATCTAATCTTGAATAATTCTGAAAGCTGCTTCCATAAAAATTTTCTTTTTCAATTTTTCTTACAAATTGCTACAAAAAATCAAATGAACTGAGCAATAAAAATTATTCACGAAATTATTCAGCCCTGTAAATTTGTCATTAACACATGTACATACCTTTTCACAAAATAAAAGGATATTAGTTTATTTTATTGACATTTTGTGCAATTTTTGGGGCAATGACGTCATTCATTAAAAATCATTATTTTTAAGTTACCTATCTAACTTAAATATTGGGAATTTGAACACACACTTTTAAGCACCTTTTGACTATCGACACTCATACCACTGATACATATGCACCACACACATGTAAAAAAGATAAATAATCACCAATAATATTGGCATCAGCATGGGATTTGGGCATTCTACCATCAGATTTCCAATGGTATGGATGGCTGAAGAGTTGGAGGTTGAAGTGGATGGAACCCAGTCCCTTAAAAATATGATTTGTTATCTAAGCATGAAATATGTATATTGGTGATTATTTATCTTTTCTACATGTGTGTGGTCATGTGTATCAGTGGTTTTAGTTAGTATGGATAGTTGAAGAATGCTTGAAAATCTGTCTTCAAATCTCCTATGTTTACAATTAAGCTCCAGGTATATTAAGAATGCACCACTGAACATCACATGATCATCATTTTTTATTCTTGCTCATAACTGTTAGATCCTAAGATCTAGATGCAGTGCTCTCAGATACAAAGTTCTTTACTGATGAAGGCCACAAGCCAGAAACTAGTCTGGGGATATTGGATGAGTAGGCACTAGATAGGGATTTTATGCACAAGCCTTCTGGAATCCAGTGATTACTCTGTCTTGCACTGAGTGGCACTACTGTATGGAGAGTTTTGCCTGTTTTTTATGAAGAATGCCTGTATTTCAAATATTATCTAACTTAAATAAAATATATATTGGATTTATAATCTTATTCACTACTGTCAGTATATATATATATATATATATATATATATATATATATATATATATATATATATATATATATATGTAAATTTCTTAGTAAATGGAATAACCATTATATATACAAATTTAAATATACAGTCAAGGTGTATCGATATGTAGCAACCGGTTGAATGAAAACAATAACAAACCTGTAGTAGCTTGAATACATTTGTGTTTTTCATTCAGCCAGCAGAACTCTGATTGGTTGCTTCATATCAGTATACATTGGCTGTGGATTTAACTTCTGTATATATAATGGTTATTACATTTACTAATTAATTTACATTTATATTAACCATTAAAAATATTAAATTTAAAGTTATATATAATGTGCATGTGTGTTTGATTAACAACATTAATAATATTATAGATTTCTTTCTCTTTTTTTTGTACTATTATTCATTTTATTTCAATTAAAATTTATTGATTAAGGATTTAAGAAAATAATATATATATATATATATCATTAAAAGTCATCAACACTTTGACAATATCAATATCAATAACAATCAACAATTTTAAACTGTTGTCAAGGCAACATCCTTTTAACAATAAAGATGGAATCCCAAAATGTAACTCCTATAAGATTCTGTTTTTTTTTTTAGTTTTAAATATCTATGACTGTTTTATTTTCTAAAACAACTCTGTTGTTATTTAACATATATATATATATGATCACTAACTAGATGAAGCTTACTAATAGCTCTAATCAAGCTTTATTTTATAAGTGCTGGAAGAGAAAGAATTAAAAATCTCTATCAGAAAGTCCCTATCTTCAGACCAATCAGTTTTGAGCTTATGGCTCACCTCAGTGGAGTGCTGGAACTCTAGAAACTAGATCTAAAATACTAATTCAAAAGTCAGTACTTATAAAACACATTACTATCAATTTGAAAGCCTGAACTTTTCAGATATGTAAATGTCTTCAAACCCAGCCTTACAAATCAGATAGCTATATGGGTCTGAATTCAGTTCAGTTTCCCCATATAGTAATAGCCTCTGCAATATAGCATCACAAAAACCTTCAAAGGTACACTTACAATAATTAATAAGTCATACATTTTGTAACTTGCTTTTAAGCTTGCATTTAATGATCACTAGATGGAGCTTACCAATAGCTCTAATCAAGCTTTATTTTATAAGTGCTGAAAGAGAAAGAATTCAAAATCTCTATCAGAAAGTCCCTATCTCCAGACCGATCGTTTTCAAGCTTATAGTTCACCTCAGTGGAGTACTGGGACTCTAGAAACTAAATCTAAAATACTAACTCAAAAGTACCTTTGAAGGATTTTGTGATGTAATATTGCAGAGGTTATTACTATATAGTGAAACTATGCTGAATTCAGACCTATACAGCTATCTGGTTTGTAAGGCTGGCTTTGAAGACATTTATGTGTCTGAAAAGTTCAGGTCTGGAGATAGGAACTTTCTGATAGAGATTTTCAATTTTATAGACAACTTCCATATTTCTGCATTCTTTTTTATTTCATAAATAATTTCATATAAAGAAAGATACAATAAAAGACAAATAACCCCCAATATGCATTTTGTGCTGAACCAGCACTCATCAATTGGGCCAGGTCATCATTTCTCATATATATCTTTATTACATGAAGAGTATTTATGTAGAGCAAATGGCCTCATTTTTATTTTCAAGCGTCAATTTATTCCTCTCCCAACTTTTATGATATCAACTTTTTGATAAACACATAATGATTATTACTAATCATTTATTAAACTAGTGATTTTCTCTAGCACAGATATAAACTTTAATCCAAGTTAAAGATTAATATATCTGATTTTCAGCACACACATGCCTATTTACGTTTCTCTTTCTCCCATGCATAATATCTTTTTATAGACAACTTCCATATTTCTCCATTCTTTTTTATTTCATAAATAATTTCATTTAAATAAAGATACAATAAAAGACAAATAACTCCCAATATATATTTCGTGCTGAACCAGAACTCATCAATTGGGCCAGATCATCATCTGTCATATATATCTTTATTACATGAAGAGTATTTATGTTGAGCAAATTGACTCATTTTTATTTTCAGGCGTCAATTTACTTTTTTTTCGGTACTTATAAACTAAAGCTTGATTAGAGTTATTGGTAAGCTCTATCTAGTGATCATTAAATGCAAGCTTAAAAGCAAGTTACGAAATTTATGACTTATTTTATTAATTATATATATATATATAATTATTAAAATTAGTCAATTAGACATTCCCAATATTAATAACAATCAGCAATCTCAAACTGTTGTTAAGTCAATCTCTTTTTAACAATAAAGGTGGAAAAAGGAGATTGCCTTGACAACAGTTTGAAATTGTTGATTATTATTGATATTGGGATTGACTAAGCAATGTCTGAATTTTAATGATTACTTAAAAACCCATTTAGCCTTGAACATTATTGTATTTATTATTTAAATATATATATAATAATTTTACATATATATGTTAATATGCTTTACAAAGTTTATAATTATTCTTTCTTCAATGTTTTTGATTTTCTGTTCAGCTTAAGTGCCAAGTAACATTATCATAACTGTTTTACTTCATCCAGTATGATTTTGGTGCACAATATTGAAAATACATTAAGCGAAATGAAAAACCAAAAACATCAAAGAAAGAACAACTATACATTTTGTAAAGCGTATTAACATACTTATGTAAAATTTAATAAATATTATTAATGAAGTTTAAAAAAAATTATATATACACATAATCACTCACCAAACAACATTTATAATATATATATATTAGAAATGGTCAATGCAAATTTTTAAAAACTCAATCCGGCTACCCTGGAACAAGATTTTGTAACATTTGGTGGAAATCTCAGGTATAAGAATTTCAAAATTTAATATTTTAAAAAAAAATTAAAATAGAATAATAGTCTAATAATACAAATCTGCATTAGATTATAATGTCTAACTATATAATATTATAAAAACCATTAAAATTTTACAGGCTCAAAATAATATGTAATAAATGGAGAAATAAACTACCACAGCTACATATATTAATGCAACATTTTGCAATGTCGAAGTAATTCATGTTGCAAGATAAAAAATAAATCCAATTTCAATTATCATCCAAGATCTTAGATAGATTATAGATTAAATAATAATATTTATTACTTTCCATTTGATCAGAGAAACCGTTGTCTGTATAGAAGTCATTCAGAAATGTTGAAGAGATGCCAGCGACCTCTACTATCCAGATGATAGCTGATGTAATCCATTAACATCAGTAAAATGTTAATATTAACAAGAGACAAATATATACTCCAAATATGAAATCTACTTTCACGTCTTTTACTCTTGAAAATCTTTATTACAGGTTGTCTGATGTTTTAAGCAGTAGATTATTTTTTTTCATGGATAGAAAAATTCACACTAATGTTTACAGATTATGCATTGTATATAAAATAAAACGAATAATGAGATAAAAATGTTTTAAATAACTCACTTCATTGTTTAAACATATCTACATTGATGTGTTTCGATTTATGAATGTAATCCCTATAGTATTTATAGTGTTATTACAGATATTAAAGAAAGAGATTGCTATTTTTGTAAGGAAATGTCTTATCTGCACACTTATTCATTCCACTAACGTTTCTTAAAAAATAAAAATAAAACGATTTATCTAATTCAATGACTGCCTTAAATACAATTTATATTTTTTATTTATTTATTAATAATATTACAAACAGCCAAAACAACTTACGATAAATTTATTTAACGCACAGTAAGTAATATTTACTAGGGCATCAAACCTAAAGCATGTGCGGTTGAAAATGCGAAGGTAGGGACCTCTACAGGTCTTAACCACAAGTTTTCTTCCAATGCGTAACCTTGTGGTTAAGACATGTAGAGGTCCCTACCTTCGCATTTTCAACCGCACATGCTTTAGGTTTAATGCCTTAGTAAATATTAACTTAAGATAATGCTAAGCATACTTTGTTTACAAGCTGAAATTTGATTTAATACATAAAAATCTAAAACATTGACAAATCGATTTTAAAATAATTAATTTTGTTCTAAGTCCTACAATTTTGGAAGTCTGCTCCTATTAGATACAATAAAGAAACGAAAAGTAAAGTTTATTTTTTATGTGCAGATTCAAATTTAAAAATGAATATCGCTGCAATAGCTATAGCTCAAATATGAGAGCTTATTATGTGTTCAAAAAAATTGCATATTTGATTACACATGGACTACTGCATGTATGTGCATAATAATTGATAGGATTGTGATCACATACTTAAAACATTGCGAATTAATTTAAAATTTAATTTTTCTAAAAATTAATTAAATTTTTTTTTAAATATATATATCGTAAATATTTTTAATAAATGAGTTGTTAATACTAGTTAAAAGTCTATAGCCATGATCTTACTAAATTGGCAGCTGATATTAGCTGTGCAGGGCATGCAAAATAGTCCTGACAATGTACTATTTTCTAATCCCTGCAAAGTTAATATCACTTGCTAAATTAAGCCAATAAACATTTCACAATAAAACACAGAGCAAAACTCTCCATACAGTATTGCCACCTGTGCTAAACAGAGTAATCAATGGATGCCAGAAAGCTTGTGCATAAAATCCCTATCTAATACCTACTCATGTGATCATGTGATTTCATAATCACCATGTTTTGCCTATTTTAATAACAGTTATAAGCAAGCAATGATCATGTGATGTTTATTGGCTTAAAACCAATCATGCCTAATAGAATGGGGTAGTTATGGTTATTAAAGAACCAAAGTCACCATAATGTATAAGTACTGAACTGAGTTCGGACCTATATGACTATATAAGATGATGAGCTTGGATTGAAAATATTATAGTGTTTTCAATTTAAGACTTATAGTTTTGAAGTTAAGTAGATATAAAAGGTGACTGCTGGAGGATAGCATTAGATCCTAAGATCTAGGTGCAATGCTCTCAGATCCAAGACTCCTCACTGACGAAGGCCACAAACCAGAAACTAGTCTGGGGATATCAGACGAGTATGCACTAGATGGGGATTTTATGCACAAGCCCTCTGGCATCCATTGATTACTCTGGCTGGCACAGAGTGGCACTACTTATAGAGAGTTTTGCCTGTTTTGGTTCCTAATTTAGTGAGATAACAACTATAGACTTTTAATTAGTATTAAAAACGAACCCCCCCCCTCCATATATTAAAAATATCTACTATTGGTAACGTCCGCTAAAACATTTAAATATAATATATAATATATATCGTTACGTTCATATACTTACTTGTTGCGTATAAGTACATATTCATGTGCACGCACAACATAATTTATAATATATCAAAATTTTAAAATGTCATTATAGTTAATAATGATCTTTTACGTAATACATTTGATACAATTAATAATAATTTAGTATTTAAATGCATATGGCATAGTTAATAATCCTTGCATTTACTCCATTTTTTACGTAAATCATTTCGATAGCGGAAAAAATGTTAAAAGATTTTTAATACTATCAAAAATTAAAATTCTACAGATACTTTTATTTCCATGAATATATTTAAAGTTTTTAATTGTTTAAATTACAGTTGTTTCGTTATTTATTCAATTTTATACATAGTTTATAAACATTTTTTCGAGTTATGCCTCCATATAAAAATAGGCTTCTACTCTAAATATTGGACTACTGTGTTTCGTTATTTATTCAATTTTATACATAGTTTATAAACATTTTTTCGAGTTATGCCTCCATATAAAAATAGGCTTCTACTCTAAATATTGGACTACTGAGTATTTCATTTTAATAATAACAACAAATCGCTTACCATTTCAGATTACACAATATATAAGGAGAAAAGGCAGCTTTCTACTCTAATACCATCTAGTAAAGTTGATTAATCAATGATTACTGAAATTTACTATATAAATAGCGATGCTTTTATTTCATATTTTTAATATTATATTCTCTTAAATATAGTTTTAAGATTTTATGTATAATTTTTACCTAATGGTATATGCAAATTTGTGAGATTGAATTGAATTTTTATTTATTAATCTAAATACAACTACCAGTTGAAAATTGACATCTATAAATCCATAAAAGTTGGATTTGATTACGTGTGAAAATATTTAAGAAATTGTAATATTTCCAGTCTTCAGATATAAAATATTAATCTCCGATTTATCTCATTTTTTTTAAAGCTAGAAAATAAGGTTTAAAATGTTTCCACTTTTAGTTTATAGATGAGTTAGATAAAAATATATTTTTGCTAAATTATGTCATTTCAGTTTTTCAATGACAGTTTTTAATTGACTATTTGCCTGTTTACAGCTTAAAATTATCTACTTTAGTAAATAAAACATCCCATTAAAGCTTGACATATATATCATAGTCTTGAGATGAGGAAACACTGATAAAAATCTGAAACATGAAAAGATATATACAGTGGACTCTTCTAAAACGATTTAGTTGATTCTAGAATACCATTTGATATATTAAATTAGTTTGTTAAACTAACATTGAAATTCATGCATTAAAGGGTAATTGTTCATGCCCATGTCCAAGACCAAAATTATCATCCTATACAATAATTAAACAATAATAACAATACAATATAAATCTAAATATATAACTGTAAGAATACATATAAAATTAATTTATTGTATTTGATTTACAAATTTGAAAATTTTATCAGTGAAAACTAAAATTGAACTTCTAAAAGTAAAAAAGTCTAATATTAATAAACGATTTCATAGAGGGTAGAATATTATTCATTGTTATCTTAGGTGATTGTCTAAAGGAAGTCATTAATTGCAATATTTATTTACTGTTTTACAAATGAATCCATGTTTGTCTGCCCAGCCATGGATTTTTGGATCCTTCTAAAGAAGAGCAACAATTATTTGTAATGTAATTAAAGCAAAATATCATAACAGCAAAATCCAGGTTGAAGTCCTTCAATGTTTTGAACAGTATATTTCAATTAGAGAACACTTTCTTAAGATCACCAGCCATAGTAAAGTTATAACTTTTCTCCTTATTCTTCTCATTCATAGAAGCTATGCTTCACATCAATGCTCTAGACACAAATTTATAGTTTATAATGAATGATAACTTCTTTCTGTATTTCTGCTCTAATTTTTCCACATCATTTTCATTAATTTCCAAGCCCATGAAGCTGTCCTGTATCATAATTTCTTGTATAGTAAGTTTTTTTATTAATTGTTGTAATTTATTTGAAGCACAGAATGAGGCCACAGAGGACTCCAAACTGAATTCAAACATTTTCCAAAAACTACCTTCCAAGTAATCATAATTAGAAAAAGAGCATTAGCTATATTGAAATGACTCTTTCAAAAATACTAGTATCATTTCAATGGAAAAAGTGATCTTAAAGCATTTCTTAAGCATCCCCTTAGTCTAGCAATCACTTTTTTGACCATAGGTTGGAGAAAAAATTTTGTTTTGTGGAAGAAAATGGATCTTGATAAAACTGAAATCATTTGGTAGTTCTATCATCACAGTAGAAGGCTCGACCTAAACATTACCCATGATCAAAAAAAAACTTTCAATGTAAGATTTTTTTCTTTAATAAAATACAAACTAACAAATCACTTCAATAATCCAGTTGAAGAAAATATTCATGGTTACACAAACCCCTTACTTAGTATGACACAAAACCTAAGACAGTTTTCCCCAAGTTTTTAAAAGTTATAGTGTTTTCTCAATGTTATATAAGAAGCAATTTGATTATATACTCCCCAAGACATTGATACAAAAAAGCAATGTATGATCCTTCATGATATACGTTTTGCATGAAATTATTTTCCAGCAAAGATCAGTTTTCATCATAAATAAACACTTGATATAGAACAAAATGCCCATCTTTTAATTTTTTCAAGATGAGGTAACATTTACAGGGATCTCTGCAATCCAATATAATAACACCCTTTATTTAAAAGTTTCTCAAACAATTGATTTCCACAAATCATAATTACTTTAGTGGTGCTATCTACTGACATTTGCTTTTTTTTTAATTTACATTAACAAAGGGATTTCCATTTGCTTGATGGTATTAGAAAGTGAACTGCTTAATTCATTCTTAATTTTTAAAATCATATAGATAGCTGACTTGATCATACCATATTCACAACTTAAATCAACAACTGTATTATCACTTTTTCTTTAAGAAATATTTGTTTTATTTTAATGCTAATCATTTTTCTGACTCTATTTCTTTATCTCGTGATAAAAATTATTATTGTATTTGTCTAAAAAAAATTTACAATACAAAATAATAAGGGTGGCAAAATTTTCTTCACATCTTAACAAACCAAGAGGGGTAGCCTTTTTCTTAATGCTTCATAAAATGTGTAATTTTATTTTTCTATCTCTACACTTCCAACTATCACTCAATCTTTAATTATAGCAAATTTAGCTAATCCAATGTAAAGTCTGTTCCATTTTTTATAATTTACATTTAATTTGGCTGCTCCAATTCCCTCATCTTGTTTTACATGTGGAATGCCACACATATTATTATTTTATATAGGTGGCAATTAGAATTCAATGATTAACGATCTTCCATCTGGGTGAGAAATATGTATCTACATTTCTCATATAATACACAAAGCACTAACCATTTACAAACAAATAGTCATTCCAATTCCAAAAAAAAAAATAGTAATGCAAAATACTACTACTAATACTACTACTACTACTACTACTACTATTGCTGCTACTACTATTACTACTACTACAACATTAAATATTAATTTTGGGATGAATAAATCAATCCATGACTCACTAATATGCCAATATATATTAAATATAATAGTTCAATATTTAATATTTATTCTACTTAAAAATGTTCTTACTAAAAGACTCAAATATTTGTCTAACTTAGCTCTTCAAACATATATAATCACAATAGAAACAATCACTATTACACTTTTTAGATATATCCTTCGCTATGCATATGGCTAAAGTTTGAATCCAGATTAAATTTAAAAATTATTGGTGGTAAAGGACATTTATCTATTCTGGATAATACATTGTACAGGCTTAAATCTGCATTTGTATATGTAATATATGCGGGATTCGAACTCGGACTTTCACACGACCCACTGCTCTCAGTGCCATCTCATATTGCTGATTCATCTGATCAGACATATGTTGAAAAGATAAATAATCACCAATATAAGTATTTCATGCTAAACCAGCAATCATCAGTTGGTCTAGATTACTATGATTGGGTGTATTTATATATTGTAACGATCCGGAGAATGGTACTTAACGTAATCTGCACTACGGGGCGCCATCTAGGCATTTGAACCTAGAAAAATTTATAAAGTAGGCAGATACGTCAGTCAAAAAAAAAATTTTTTTTTTTAAATTTTGATTCCGGTCGTTAGCCCATGTCACTAGCTCAGTGGAATAGCAGAGATTTAATAAGATAATATCCTATCTAATTATATTTCAATATTAAAAAAATAAATAAAATAAGCCACTGCCAGTAATTAACATTCAAAAATTTATTTACGCACATATATATATAAGATTTAAAATTGTTTTAGTATCAGTTTACATTTTAACATTTAACATTATTTTTAACTTTACTTTAATTTACATTTAATTACTATTATATTATAATTTTACATTTTAATTAAGTTCGCACATATAAATTTATGAAAGCTTGTTTATAATGTTGAATATAGATCGGTTACATAGATTTCACGGTCAAAAACATTCCAAAATAAACATAAATGATCAAAATACAAAATTATTGATTACTGACAATTGCGGAGGGAAATTTATATGTAACCCAATAGTATTCACCATAAGATACTTGCATTGTCACCAATAACTTAAAAGACATCCGAATAAATACATTTTAGATACTCACCGTAAGGTATCATTATTTATCGAATGTCTATATATTTTGATCAAATATGAAAACCCAAAACATACTTAACCGATAACCAATCCATGCAAGCGTCTATAAACAACTTAAATTTAATGCATTTTTATTTAGGGTCAAGTATGAATAGACCACATAGATTTGCTTTTGAAAATAAACATTCTATCCCTATTTAACCTTAGGTTAAAATTCGTAGTCAAACCGGCATCAATTCATCTGATATATCGATGTATTCAATGTAATAAAATACGGCAGCACAAAAAGTTAAGAGAAGAAATTGCTTCTCATGAGATAGGAATATTACATCTATCTGCAAAGAAGAGCAATAAAACAAAAAACTCCATAGAAAGGAACTGCGGTATCCGACTTATAATTCCTTCCATAGGCAAATGGAAGTGTGCGGCGTATGAAGCGATTCTGCCCGTAGCGAATCAATATTACATCTACTAATCACACCAATATATCCAATCCATTGACCCAATTCAACAATGAAACAAATAACCTAAGATTACCCTCCCCTAATATAACTTTACAAATCTATATAACCATTCACGCCCGACTTAAGTTTAACATTTATATAATTTACCTTAACGCAAAACAGAAATCATAATAAAACTTAAAGAACAAAAAAGTAAATAACTAAATGGAAATGATTTTAAATATATATAAAAAAAGAAATACATCAAATAACATTATTAATAAATTAAGTTGGTCAGATAGAATAATATTGCAATCATTTAACTCTGGAAAGTTTAATTTAATGTTCATTATTTATAAAGTTCTTACGGTTTAAAACAGTTCCTCTTTATCCGTTGCTTGCCATGAACGTGAATTCCCACGCCGTCCTAAGATTGATATTCTGTTCATTCGGAGGTTTTTTTAGTTTAATTGGTCCTCAATGTAGGAAACGATAGTTCATTTCTCCTTTCTTTAACAGCTGAAAGAATTGACAGTGCGTCTGTCAACTCCTTCACTTCCAACTCCGTACTACTACATATAGTCACATCATAATAATCAATTTCCAGTCACTAATTAATAATTTCCAAACTTGTCCTTTTTATATTAATGTGAAGGATTGAATTTACATTACGTCACCGATGCGATGGTCCTTCCGCTGCGGTCCGATTCCATAGGGATTTCTTCTTATTTGCTAACAGTTTCTATTGTTTTCCTATCTGACTGATGTTTTTACATTTAAATGCCCAAGGCTGGTTTACATTTAACTAATTAACAATCATTTCCATTTCTGATTAATTACCCTGTTTTCCAAATCAAAAATATATTTAAAGATAAATTTAAAGATATAATTTTATCTCCAAATCTTTTTAAAATTTAGTTTTAAAATACTTTTTCTTTAATAAAGTTTTATTTTAATAATTTTTCATTATCTGTGCGATTTAACATGTACGAGTTTAAGATGATATTTAATTTCAATTTTTAATTCTTAAAGAAAATTTTTAAATGCGAACTTCTTATTTTAACTTGTTTAATAATATAAAAAAAAACAACAATGTAATGAACGTCTGTGCTCGTTACATATCAGTAAAGTTGCTCAAAAAAAATGATCAAAAAAAAAATATTTTACTCAGGGTTAGTAATTACGGTATACGATTAACAAAATTTACAAACATTCAGTTATTATAAAGACTAAATACAAAAAGAAAAAGAAAATGTTGACTATCGCTTACCTAAGGACCATTTACGTTTACACCTCCTCCCCCCGAGAATTCTATTTTATTTTATACATTTTATTTTTACTCACGGCATGACAAGCAAATTATTTAAATTATTTAGGAAGGTTGCATTGAGATAAATATGTTTTAAGATAATGGATTTATACGTGTATATTTGCAGCACAATTATAAATACCACTACTTATTTATGACTGATTAAAATGCTTAAATAGGATTACGCTGAAGTAAATTCCCAACGGTACTCATCGTATGGTACCACATTTCGATCATAAACTTACGTGGCTGTGCGCACCTATACACATAAAAGCATAATATATATCAACAACAAAAAAACATATCAATTGCAACCTTTTGACTTTTTTTTTTTTTTTTTTAAACAAAATTTAGTTTTAAAATTATTTATACGTTCTCGTGTTTAATATATATGCGCAATTTCTTCTGGCAGTGCTTTTATAAGATTCAAAGTATACGACTATATGTAAGCAGATAAAAATATTTCATTTTGATAAAATTTGCTCAGGGTATATGTGGTTTATTAAAGATCGGCCCGAGTTGGTTCGCCAGTTGTAACGATCCGGAGAAGGATGACTTAACGTAATCTGCACTACGGGGCGCCATCTAGGCATTTGAACCTAGAAAAATTTATAAAGTAGGCAGATATGTCAGTCAAAAAAAAAAAATTTTTTTTTTTTTTTTTAAATTTTGATTCCGGTCGTTAGCCCATGTCACTAGCTCAGTGGAATAGCAGAGATTTAATAAGATAATATCCTATCTAATTATATTTCAATATTAAAAAAATAAATAAAATAAGCCACTGCCAGGAATTAACATTCAAAAATTTATTTACGCACATATATATATAAGATTTAAAATTGTTTTAGTATCAGTTTACATTTTAACATTTAACATTATTTTTAACTTTACTTTAATTTACATTTAATTACTATTATATTATAATTTTACATTTTAATTAAGTTCGCACATATAAATTTATGAAAGCTTGTTTATAATGTTGAATATAGATCGGTTACATAGATTTCACGGTCAAAAACATTCCAAAATAAACATAAACGATCAAAATACAAAATTATTGATTACTGACAATTGTGGAGGGAAATTTATATGTAACCCAATAGTATTCACCATAAGATACTTGCATTGTCACCAATAACTTAAAAGACATCCGAATAAATACATTTTAGATACTCACCGTAAGGTATCATTATTTATCGAATGTCTATATATTTTGATCAAATATGAAAACCCAAAACATACTTAACCGATAACCAATCCATGCAAGCGTCTATAAACAACTTAAATTTAATGCATTTTTATTTAGGGTCAAGTATGAATAGACCACATAGATTTGCTTTTGAAAATAAACATTCTATCCTATTTAACCTTAGGTTAAAATTCGTAGTCAAACCAGCATCAATTCATCTGATATATCGATGTATTCAATGTAATAAAATATGGCAGCACAAAAAGTTAAGAGAAGAAATTGCTTCTCATGAGATAGGAATATTATACCTATCTGCAAAGAAGAACAATAAAACAAAAAACTCCATAGAAAGGAACTGGGGTATCCGACTTATAATTCCTTCCATAAGCAAATTGAAGTGTCTGGCGTATTAAGCGATTCTTCGCGTGGCGAATCAATATTACATCTACTAATCACACCAATATATCCAATCCATTGACCCAATTCAACAACGAAACAAATAACCTAAGATTACCCTCCCCCTAATATAACTTTACAAATCTATACAACCATTCACGCCTGACTTAAGTTTAACATTTATATAATTTACCTTAACGAAAAAACAGAAATCATAATAAAACTTAAAGAACAAAAAAATAAATAATATAAATGGAAATGATTTTAAATATATATATAAAAAAAGAAATACATCAAATAACATTATTAATAAATTAAGTTGGTCAGATAGGATAATATTGCAATCATTTAACTCTGGAAAGTTTAATTTAATGTTCATTATTTATAAAGTTCTTACGGTTTTAAAACAGTTCCTCTTTATCCGTTGCTTGCCATGAAGCGTTGAATTCCCACGTAGCCCTAAGATTGATATTCTGTGCCCTTTATTAGGAGGTTTTTTAGATTTAATTGGTCCTCAATGTGGGAAATGATAATTCATTTCTCCTTTCTTTAACAGCTGAAAGAATTGACAGTCGTCTGTCAACTCCTTCATACAACTCAGTACTACTACATATAGTCACATCGTAATAATCAATTTCCAGTCACTTAATTCCAATAATTTCCAAACTTGTTCTTTTTATATTAATGTAGAAGGATTGAATTTACATTAAGTCACCGATTCGATGGTCGCTTTCACTGAGGTCCGATTCCATAGGGATTTCTTCTTATTTGCTAACAGTTTCTATTGTTTTCCTATCTGACTGATGTTTTTTACATTTTAAATGCCCAAGGCTGGTTTACATTTAACTAATTAACAATCATTTCCATTTCTAATTAAATTACCCTGTTTTCCAAATCAAAAATATATCTAAAGATAAATTTAAAGATGTAATTTTATCTCCAAATCTTTTTAAAATTTAGTTTTTAAAATACTTTTTCTTTAATAAAGGTTTTATTTTAATAAATTTTCATTATCTGTGTGATTTAACATGTACGAGTTTAAGATGATATTTAATTTCAATTTTTAATTCTTAAAGAAAATTTTTAAATGCGAACTTCTTATTTTAACTTGTTTAATAATATAAAAAAAAAAAAAAACAATGTAACGAACGTCTGTGCTCGTTACAATATATATATGTGTGTGTGTGTGTGTGGATATAGTGATCTATGACCAACTGGTTTAGCATGAAATACGTATATTGGTGATTATTTTTTCAACATGTGTGTGTGATCAGGTGGATCATCAATATGAGATGGCACTGAGAGTAGTTGGGTTGTGTGAAAGTCTGAGTTCGAATTCCGC
>JAQFVV010008486.1:0-29819 GCA_028023455.1 Epiperipatus broadwayi
ATTTAGAAACTTAATATTTTTATAATCATTTTGTTATCTCTGGGAAAGAAATAGTTTATTCTAATATTAAATTATTTTTTTATTGTCTTTGTTGTACATGTTAATGTTTACTCATTACATACAAATTAATATAATCCCATGAATTAGAGGGTTGCAATGAATTTAAACTCAAACATGTAAGCAGAAGTTGCCTTATACAAAGTAAAGATGGCATCCTAAATAAATATTTCTTTTCCCCAAGTATGTTGACTAATTATAATTATCACTTTATCCCTGTGTATAGAAGATATAAGTAAAAAAAAAGTGAGATCAAAATTAAGGAAAGAGAGGAGAATTACTCATTACATTATTTACAACCTAAAGTGTGATATATTTATAGGCATCACGCACAAATATTTATTAAGTAAATAACTTATCAATATATGTTTGGTCTATTGACTATATTTTTAATTATATCTATATATACACTGAGTGCTGAAACTAGATTACTGACCAAAAACATATTATAACGATCGAAATGAAAGTGAAGATCGAATCTAACCGCAAAACAATATCTGCAACTACCAGGGCGCCATCTAGGCATTTGAGCCTAGAAAAATTTATAAAGTAGGCAGATACGCGCTGTTAAGATTCAACTTTATTTAAATATTCTGATCGTTAGCCCAAGTCACTAGCTCAGCGGAGACGCAGAGATAAAAATCTATATCTTAATTTATATCTTAAATATCAATAAATAAAAGCCACTGCCAGAAATTAACACATAAAAATATTTATTTACGCACATATAAAATAACATTTAAATTTTGAGGAATAAGTTTAACATTTTAGATTTTTATATTAACTTTTAATTTTACATTTAACTAAGTTTCAATGAGTTTAATATTTTATTTAGATAGTCAAGTATAAATAGACTATATAGATCTGCATTTGAAAAAGAAAATATTCTTCCCTGATTTAACCTTAGGCAACAAATTTCGCAACCAAACTGGCGCCAATCCATCTGATACATTCATGTATTCAATGTAGCATGATATGACAACACAAAATACTATACTGTCAGGAATGTACATCTGAACAATAAGTAGAAATAGAGAAGACATTGACTCTCCACCAACAGGAATGTGACATCTGTTGGTGAGTAGAACAATAAACAAAAAACTCCATAGGAATGGACTGCGGTCTTCTGCCGACTTACAAACCCATCCATAGGCAAACAGAAGGTGTGTGGCATATATATGCAATCCTGCCCGAAGCGGATCTCATACTACATCTACTATTACACAAATATATCCAATCCACTGAACCAATTCAACTACGAAATGAATAACCTAAGATTACCCTCCCTTAATATAACTTTACAAAACTATATAGCCATTCAAGCCCGACTTAAATTTAACATTTAGATACGTTCGCACAAATGAATTTTATAAAATTTGTTTTAAAATGTTGAGTATAGATCAGCTGCACAGATTCCACGGTCAAAAACATTCCAAATTAAACACAATCGATCAAAATACAAAGTCATCGATAAGCATCACTTGCATAGGGAATATACAAATCCCATTAGCATTCATCGTAAGATGCCGCAGTGATATCGTTGACCTATATATTCTAATCAAATGTGAAAACCACAACATAATCAACCGCTAAAGAATCTATGCAACGTCTATACCCAACTTAAATGTAATACATTTAATAATTTCTACAATAAATATTACTACAAATAAAAATAATAAAATGGAAATGATTTTAGCAAAACTTAACTATATAAATGTAAACAATCAAATATTAATTTGAAAATCAAATAAGAGTTCATTTTAAAATTTAAATTAGCTGAATCTTTAAAAAAAAAATCAATGACAAAAGTTCTTAATTACTTTTTTGGTTGTTGTTAATTTGTAAAGTTCATAGCTCACAGTAGAAGAGTCCAGGTTTCTGCTTTTAATTCCTGTGACGCCTCCATTGGAAGATAATGTTCTGGAGATGGCAATAGCTGGCTCAAGGTATCACAGTCTTTTCATTTTTCCTTTTTAAATAGAGTGTGGTATGTGCGTCCTACCACCTCTCAAACACACAACGCTGGAACTATCAGAAAAAACTGTATTTCCCTTTTTATATTACTCCACACAGATTCAATCAACAAAACGTCACTAATCCATCACTTTCGTTAGGGTCCAAGCCAAGGCTTAGTGCTTCCATTGGTCAAGCTAAAATCTCTTTATTCTCTTATCTAATTTACTCTCTGACTTTTTAATTAGACAGCTTTTGGATAATTAATAAACAATCATTTCCATTTACAGATTACAGGAATTAATTAATACCTGTTTTTATTTTTACTTATGTTATTTCTTTTTTAAACGATTTTTATATTTAAATCTTTTTTTATAAAAAAAAATACATTCAAATACCTTTTTTTATTTATTAAAAAAAATATTTTTAAAGTTTAGCATCTGTGCGAATATATACGTTTAACAAACATTTTAATTTTAGCGTTTAGTTTTTTACTTTTATTTGCGAACTTTTAAGTTTTTATTTTAAATTAATGTAATGACATATTTATATATCGTTACAATATATTGTAGATAATGGAATGATTTTCATATGAGGGATTAACTGTAAAAAAATAAAAAGCAATACCTGACCACCAATGTATTCTGATGTGTTATAAAATTCAATAATCAAAGGCATATAAATAGTTTTATCTGTTACCTCACTGTGTTAACAAATTGTTTTCTTCAACTATTTAAATAAGTATAAATTCAAATCATCCCTTGAATCACTAATGAATGTCATTGATTACCTCCCTGCATTGATTATGACAATGGAAATGTATTTCCACTACCAACTCTAATTTAACTTTTTTTTTCTTTGTAAGCAAATTCTAAAGTCTGAAAAATAATGATAAAAAGTAGTTAATAGATGAGAGATTTTAGTTGCAATCTTTGCATATCACTCTATTATTATTTTGAAATTGTATCTTGATATGGATTACATATTTAAACAGCTTTATATAAAAACTCCATGTATAACATGAAAGTGGAAAATGGTTTTAAAATGCTTGTCCCTTACAATATGGCTAAGTTGCCTGGAATTTTTTAAGTACATAAAATAATTGTAAAATACATATGTTCCACTTTGATTTAGACAGTTGTTTTGAAGGTCTAGTTTTACAATCATGACTAAAAAACTTTAAAAAAAACTAAAAAAAATCTGTAATTAAAAAAATGAATAAAGAAAAATTCTAAAGAGAAATAAAAAATTAACTTATAAATTATTTATAATGTTAGTGTATTTAAGTGGATTATATATATCATTATATATGAACTAAGGCTGCAGAAAGGAGTTTGCTATTAACTGAAAGGAGACCCTTTGATTCCTCTTGGAGGCCTTAAAGGAACCGAGCAGGGCAAATTCCTAATGTCCACTCCATACGTTCTTGTCGTTGAAGCTGTTATTACTATATGTTTATTCATATAGTATACGAACATGGATGGGCTGCTCACCAACATGCATTAGCCAGCGTGGTGAGTTTATTGGCTTTTTACCTCTGAGTTTAAGATCAAGAAACACCATGGTCTTTCTTCTCAGTGCCTGATAAGGCAGAATGAATGTTTGTGTAAATGATAAAAGATTTTTCCCAATTATACAATTATGACAGACAAAAATAAAGCATGGCCCTTAATCCCAGGAGGCTGTAAAGTCACCAACCAAGGCAGCGGTTGGTGGCTGAAGGCGGAGGGTGCTAAGAATATCCTGGAGGTGGACCCAGGCTGCCATTTGATGATGACTTTTTATTTAGGTACTTACAACTGCAGATCACTTTCAAGTGAAGGAAGATTGCAAGAATTAGAAGAAGAACTCTCTTATATTAAATGGGATATTATTGGACTTTGTGAAGTTAGAAGAAAAGGTGGAGACAATTGATTTAAAAAGTGGACATATGCTCTATTATAAAGGCACAAATATTGGAAATAAAAGTGGAGTAGGATTCATTATAAATAAAAAGTGGAAGAACAATATTGTGGAGATTGATGGTGTATCAGACAGAGTGGCAAGATTAGTTATACAACTTAATAGCAGATATCAAATGCAGATAATTCAGGTTTATGCCCCAACAAGTTCTCATAGTGATGAAGTAGTAGAAGATTTTTATATGGATGTACAAAAGGCTTTTGATCAGAGTAAACAACATTTTAAAATTGTTATGGGAGATTTTAATGCTAGAATTGGTAAACAAATGAAAGATGAAAGTGTTGTAGGTAATTTTGGTTATGGTAATAGAAATGAGAGAGGACATAGACTTGTGGAGTTTGCAGAGAAGGAAAAACTTTATATTATGAATTCTTTTTTTGAGAAAAATGTTAGAAGGAAATGGACATGGAAGCATCCAAATGAAGGTACAGCAGAATTGGATTATATTTTGACTAACAGGAAATACATATTTCAAGATTGTAATGTTCTTAATAAATTTAATACAGGAAGTGATCATCGATTAGTAAGGGGTAAGATACATGTTAATGTAAAACTAGAGAGACAAAAATTATTAAGAAAAACTATATTTACAGTTGATATTCCTAATCTTCAGAAACATTCTAATGAATTTAAATTAGAACTTACAAATCGGTTTCAAGTATTAGTAGATTTTGAACATGATTCAGATTTGAATGAAATTAATATGAAAATAACTGATACACTTTTAAAAACTGCAACAAAGATAGCTGGTAGAAAAAAAGCAGCAATTGACTAATAAAATTTCTACTGAGACTAGAGAACTTATGAAGAAAAGAAGGAATATGAAGATATGCAAGAATGATGCATTAAAAAGAATTGAATATCTCGAATTTTGTAAAATGGTGCGGAAAAGAGTTGAAAATGATATAAGAAAGTATAACTGTGAACTAGCAAGAAAAGCTGTAGAAGAAAATAAAAGTCTTAAGAATGTAAAACAACATTTTTGTATTGGTAGGAAATTTATATCTGCAATAAGGAAAAAAGATGGAATTATTACTAAAAAGAGGGATGACATTATGAATTTGGTAGAAGATTTTTATCAAGAATTATATAGTAATAAAGAACAAGTACCTCCTATATCTATTACATCTTCCAAATTGCCCAGAATTTTAAATGAAGAAGTGAGAAATGCAATTAAATGTATGAAAAAAAGGAAAGGCTCCAGGTAATGATGGAATTATAATTGATATATTAAAAGAAGCAGGTGAAGAAACAGAAAAAATATTAGCAAAGTTATATACCAAATGTCTAAATGATAAAGATGTACCAGATGATTGGAAGAATGCAGTAATAATATTAATATTTAAAAAAGGTGATAAAGAAGATATTATAAATTACAGACCTATCAGCCTTTTATCAGTTTTATATAAAATTTTTACCAAGATAATTACAACTCGTCTACAGAGAACCTTGGATTTTCACCAACCAAGAGAACAAGCTGGATTTAAAAGTGGTTTTAGTACAGTAGATCATATTCAAGTATTGAGAGAAGTTATAGAAAGGACAAATGAATATGAATTGTCATTGTGTTTTGGATTTGTAGATTATGAAAAGGCATTTGATTCTATAAACATTTCTTCAGTGATTAAAGCATTGGATCATCAAGGTATAGATCCAGGATATTGTCATATTTTAAAGAATATTTATAAAAATGCAACAGCAACAATTAGATTACATAATGATACTGGGAAAGTCAACATTGAGAAAGGTGTAAGACAAGGTGACTCCATATCTCCAAAACTTTTTACAGCAGTGCTGCAAGAAGTATTTTGTGGATTAAAATGGGAAACTAAAGGAGTGAAAGTAAATGGAGATTATTTAAGTCATTTAGATTTCGCAGATTATGTAGTTGTTTTTGCAAATAATGCTTCCGAGCTGCAGGAAATGTTGCAGGAGTTATCAGATGAAAGTAGGAAAGTAGGACTAAAGATAAATGTTAAAAAGACTAAAGTAATGTTTAATCGATTTGCTCCAAATATGAAAATAAAGATTGATTATGATGAATTAGAAGAAGTTAAGAGTTACAAATACCTTGGTCAGATTATTAATACAGATGGAAACATAATAGAGGAAATTAATCATAGAATTAAACTTGGTTGGAGTGCTTTTGGTAGAAATAACTTGATATTAAAAGGAAATATGCCTATGTGTTTGAAAAGAAAGGTTTTTAACAAATGTGTTTTACCAGTTCTTACTTATGGATCTGAGACTTGGACACTTAATAGAAGATCAATACAGAGACTTCAGACCACTAAAAGAAGTATGGAGAGATGTATGTTGGGAGTAACAAGAAGAGATCGAAAACGCAATGTATGGGTAAGAGAACAAACAGGTGTTACTGACCTCATTGAAAAAATTAAAAGATTGAAGTGGAGTTAGGCTGGACATATTGCTAGAAGAGATGATAATAGATGGACAATTGAAATTTTAAACTGGATTCCAAGAGATTGTAAAAGACCCAGAAGGAGACCACATGTAAGATGGATGGATGAAATAAGAAAATGTGTAGGGGTGATGTGGAGAAGAGAAGCTAAAGATCGGAGAAGATGGATTAAACTTGGAGAGACCTTCATCCTGCAGTGGATTGATAATGGTTGATAATGATGATGATGATGATGTGAACTAATGAAAAAATGGTCTTGGCTTAATGATGCCCTTCAAATTGTGGCAGCACTTGTAACATAATAAAAATAAGGGTATATTCTTCTTTCAGTGCACAACAGATTTGGATGGCATTTATAACTGAATAAATATAATGACCATGGGAAATAAAAACTTTAATGTATTCTGAATAAAAATTTATCCCAATCATTGGTCTACATTTGAGGTTGAAGGTCATTTATAACAGAATAAAATTATGGATGTACTGTATCCTGAGTTATAGCATAGTTAATGATCAATATTTGTAACAGAACAAAAATATGAACAAAAGGAAGAACAATCCTAATAATGTTTGTGAATTATAGTGTCATTTGTAACAGAAAGAAAATAATAAACTAAGTTTAAAGTAAATATCAATTAATGAAAAACAATCTAATACTTAAGTCAATAAAACTAGGAAAATAATCTCTGTTGCAAACTCATGAATTCAAACAGCATTTAGAAAAAATAAAATAAAAAAAAACAAGCAAAATCATTATTTCAAACTATCCTAAAATTTAAGCATTATTTGCAATAAGCTAAAGATAATGCAATAAAACTAAGTATCTTTATCTTATAAACAAAGAATTATGCCTATTATATAATCCACTTATAATATAATAAAAAATAATGATAAAAAAATACACAGACACCCTTTAATATTTATCATGAATCAATACACTATTTATAATAATAGAAACTTGTACTAAAAGTCAAACATTATTTATATTTAAACAAAATAATTTATGGATGGATGAAATAATAATTTTAATATATCCTACAAATTTACAACATCAATGACATCTAACTAAATATATAGCTCAATAATTGATTTCTAATTACAATTAAATCAAATCAAATATAATACTATCTTAGCTATCATATTCCACTAATATCAATATACTCTTATTAACTAAGTCAATTATAATAAGATTACATACTTAATAATAATACAAAATTAATTAACCTAACATATCTTTCCACTTTTGCCAACTTAAATTATTATAAAATAAACCATCCTATTAAATAACCTTATGATTTTTAATATCCAATCATAACAATATATAAAATAAATGATAAATTCCTATTTCATCCTTATTCAAACACAATTGATATATCATGTCCAATTACTCTTCAGTTAATAAAACTAACTTGTTAAAATTTTAGACTGTAATTATCAAATCATATAAAAGATTATTATTATTTATTATAATCAAATATTGATATTAAAATTTAATATTTAAGCTCAGTTTACAATTTGCATCAACACATTTTAAATATAATTACAGCAAATCACTCTAATTTATAGCAGAAGAAAATATATTACTATTACCAGCTCTACAACTGAATAAGATTACAATCTTTATGGTTCTAAACTGACTTAATATACTATTCACTTTAATCAATAGTGATTTAATATAAAATATATGAACATTTAATTGAAATTACATTTACTCATCTTCAATGATTATCATATTAGTACCTTTATCAATCATCGAATCAATTTATATACAGTTTGTATCTTATTATAATAATTGTTACTAACAAAATAATTACAATAAGCTTCTAATTACTTATTAAATATTTAAAAATGTCAAATCAATTGGTATGAGAAAATATTTAAAATCTCTATCCAAAACCTTCCCATCTCCAGAACAACTGGTTTCAAACTTATGGCTCATATCAATGGACACTAGATCTAAAATATCAACTCAAAACCCAGCACTTATTTTATACATAATATTTAAGTAGAAACTCTGAAAATTTCAGACATGAAAATGTCTTTAAATCCAGCTATCTAACTTAAATTGCTATATGGGACTGAACTAAATTCAGATCTACTACATTTTAATAGCCTCAGAATAACCAAAGTCTTAAAGGTAAAATTATAATAATCAAAAAAATATGGTAGAACTGAATTTAGTTCAGTCCCATATAGCTATTTAATTTTAGATAGCTGAATTTAAAGACATTTTTATGTCCGAAAATTTCAGTTTCTACTTAAATATTACATATGAAATAAGGGCTGTGTTTTGAGTTGATATTTTAGATCTAGTGTCTGAATATTCAGGCTCTCCACTGATATGAGCCATAAGCTTGAAACCAGTTTGTCTGGAGATGGGAAGGTTCTGGGTAGAGATTTTAATATTTTCTCATACCGCACTTATCAATTAAGAGCTTGTTTGAACTATTAGTATGCTCTCTGTATTACATTTTTGTAAAATATAAGCTTATAAAAGTAATGTCACGTTATATATGACTTGCTTTTTTTTTTATTATAATAAACATTAAATTCAATATAAAGAAAATTATATGTAATTATACTCCAAATAACTTTATTATTATTTAAACAATCAATATTTAAAATTACAAATATCATTAAATAACACAGATTATATATTTAATAATAATTATTAAAATCTGATATCTATATAATAAACTAAACTATTTATTACATCTGTATTATTTTTTGAACATTATATTTAAAACATTTTGAAATTATTGCTTGCATATGGCTTTGATAATTACACATATAGTGATTGACGCAATATTTAAGAATTGATAATTTAAAATAATTAATATTAGTATAATATTTATGTATAAAAACTATTTATTAAAAACAAAAAAGTATTTAATAAAGATTTATAAGTTGTTTTAAAATTTTAATTTGTTTACCAGTAGAATTAACATTATCTAAATTTAGGCTAAATCTTTCATAATGGCATTTCATTTGAAATATAAAAGATAGGCCTAAATGAATGTAGAAAAAAATCATGATTTTTCAGCAATTGATGACTATAAGGTAATCCTATTTATGATAAAAAACCATAAAGAAGTCAAGTATCCATATGAGTCTTGATTTCCAAATTCTTGGAATAAAAACAACCTATTTACAATTTAATTTGGAGAGTTTAAAATCCAATGTTTTCCTTTTTTAATTTAGCAGCTGATAATCTTATTGCCATAATCAAAACAGTTTTTTATATGAAATTATTCTTGGCTACTTGCTGATGGAACAGTAAATAAATGTAATGTTATTTTCCACTAAATCCAATCAAAAATATACACATTCCTTTTTTCTTTTCAAATACATTATTTTTTCATCATCATATATGTATATATTTATTTGTTTAAACATCAAATGTTTTGACCACTTTATTTGGAATCATTTTCAAGGATCTACAAAATATATAGATATATCTTTATAATTATCAATACAATTAAAAATAAAATATAAAAACACATCTATCCTTATCATAAAAACCATAACATTTCCCTTTCATTTATCAATACATCTTTTTTACATATACTGCACTATATATGTACTATACTTACTTATTTATTTACTCCCCAAACTTTTTCCTTTTTTCATCTGTGCATCTCTTTTTTTTTTAAAAAAAAATACAAACAAATATTTTTCCTGTCCTTTTTATATCTCCTAAATAATTACTATAAAACAATACCTTTGTGGTCAAATTTATTCTTTACTTAAGTATATTATTTATAACACAAAATAAATTAGGGACAATGTTAAAACAACATTTAAATGATAATAATTCAAATGTTAACATACACAGTAAGGAATTTGGACATATAGATTTTAAGATAAGAATGTTGGAAAAAGTAAGAATATATATAGAGAGAATGGTAAAGGAGAGTTTATATGTATAAAAAAATAACCCTGTTCTGAATAGAATAAATTATGTAAATGATATATTTGAAGTAAAGAATAAATTTGAAAGTAAAGGTATTGTTTTAAAGTAATTACTTAGGAAGTATAAAAAGGAAAGGAAATAATATTTGTGGGTTTTTAAACAGAGATATATAGGGAAAAAAAAGTTTGGGGAGTAAAGAAGTAAGTAAGTGTAGTGTGTATATAA
The DNA here is from genome assembly GCA_028023455.1 of Epiperipatus broadwayi. NCBI lineage: Eukaryota > Metazoa > Onychophora > Udeonychophora > Euonychophora > Peripatidae > Epiperipatus > Epiperipatus broadwayi. Next base: position 10,533 of record JAQFVV010008486.1, read on the forward strand.
TGTAGTATATGTAAAAAAGATGTATTGACAAATGAAAGGAAAATATTTTTTTATAATAAGGATAGATGCATTTCTATATTTTTTATTTTATTTTTAATTGTATTGATAATTATAAAGATGTAAATATGTATTTTGTAGATCCTTTAAAATGATTACAAATAAAGTGGTCGAAATGTTGGATGTATATAATATATGATGATGGAAAAAAAAGCTTTTGGACAGAAAAAAAGAAAGTATATATTTTTTGTTTGGATTTAGTGGAAAAGAACATTATATTTTATAAGTCATATATATATATTTGAAAGAAAAAAACAGGTGTGTTCTGTTGTTAAAAAATGATTTAACGGCAGTGATAATAAGTAAATAAATCTACAGTCAATTCTAAAATTATTTAAAACTAATTGTCAATTCTTTAAAATTAATATTTTAAAATTAAACACTTGAATTTCTTTTTATATCACCATTTAATAAAAACAATTTTGATTTATAAAAGAATATATAATAATGCCTTTAACTTAATAATAATAACAACTCAATATTTAAAAATATCAATGATGTCACACTTTTAAAATAATAAAATTTATTTCTATACATTTACTTTATTTATACAGCAATGAAATATATTCCAAAGGAATATAATATTTCAATATATATATATATAAACTGAATATTGAAAGAAGAAAAAAGATATTAATAATGGCTTATGATACAAAAAAATATAGGTAATTTAAGTAAATTTTAAACTGTCTACAGTATATTTTTATTATTTTATAATATAAAAAATATATTAAATTTTATTTTTTAATCTGTCATATATTCAAATTCTTTCCTAGTTTAAAGAACAATGTATATATGTGTAATATAAATAAAATGTCCAGTTAATTAAAAGAAGATTGTAATTATAATAAAAATAATAAATTTAAGGGTAATGAACTATTATAAACAGTCTGTAAATCTGCAGAAGTACTTTCAGTTAAGTTTTTAAACCTGTCTCAACTGCCATTAAATTAAAAACAAAAAAAAAAAAACAAATCAGAAGCAAACGACATCAATTCAAATCCCATGAATCCCATATTTTAATGTTAGCAGCTTGTTTATTTTTAAATGCATTTTATTCCTATTTATAAAAATTGCCTCCTTAATTTTTCTTTTATTATGGTTTCTCTCTTCATGAAGAATTTTTACACTTTCAAAATCAAATTTAAATTTATATTTACATGTTTTTTCATGATCAAAGAAAACTGAAGCAGTCATTATATAAGCATTTAAAAAGTAAGAATAATGGTGATTTAATGACTGCTTCAGTTTTCTTTGATAATGAAAAAACATGTAAATATAAATTTGATTTTGAAAGTGTAAAAATTCATCATGAAGAGAGAAATAACAATAATAATAAAAATTAAGGAGGCAATTTTTATAAATAGGAATACATGCATTTAATAAATAGACAAACTGCTAACATTAAAATATGGGATTCATGGGATTTGAATTGAGGACATTTGCTTCAACTTTGTTTTTTGTTGTTTTGGATTTAATGACAGTTGAGGCAGGTTTAAGAAATTAACTGAAAGTACTTCTGCAGATTTAAAAACTGTTTATAATAGTTTATTACCATTAAATTTATTATTTTTAATATATATCTATGTATGTACATCAGTAGCAGAGTAAAAAAAAAAATCTTTTATACAAAATTTCAAAAACAACATTTTTAATATATTTAACCAACATCTGAATACATTTTTTGAATATAATAAAAGAAAGTCCCTAAGATTTAAAGATCCATAGGCATTAACTTTATTGGTTTCATGATAGTTATGCCACTGATAATAATAATTAAAACCTATTTAAAATATTTATTTATAATAATATACTCAAGAAAAGTATACATAATTATATTATTTTGAAGTTTATTCATTTCAAATATATTAATAACAGCCAATGTAAAATGCCAATTTATTTCCTTTTGAGTAAGTATTAAAAATAACTTATCACAAAATCATTGTCACACAACAAATTTTGGATGTTATATTTGAATAAGCATCTTTTATATAAATTTCTGCTACTTGTAAAACACTTATTTAATTTGTTTAAACAAAAAATAAACCAATTAACTAAATCTAAACAATAATCTAAATACCAGATCAAAACAACTCTTTACTAAGTTAAAAATATTGTTATAAAACTTTTGTAAAAAAAAAAAAAAAAGCCAAGCATCAGATGACAATACATTTTTATATGTTGATTCATGCAGCTTTAATAATTCACAAATCAGTTTTATTTGTAAAAAAATTAAATTTGATCACCTTTTATATTTTTCAGACTTCAAATCATTTACTTTATGTAATTTATTTTACATGAATCAAACTATGAAAAACATGTTACAAAATGTAAATTACTGATACACGCTATAGTTAACTATCTCATAAATTTGAAAACAGCATTACATTTTTTTTGAGGTTTTAGTCTCTGTAAAAAAACATGTTTCCTTCTTGCATCTAGATACATTAATAAGAGTAAATAAATAAAAAAATAATGCTCATGTCTACTAGCACTGCAAGAACAAATGTAGTGATTTTTTAAAACTTTAAACTGAGTTTAGGTTAAGGAAAATCGAACTTATAAATAATGAAGCAAATCTTCAAGAAAGAGGGTTTGTTGACTTACATGTGTAAATGCTGCTGGAGTTAAGTAATTTCATATAGTTTATCTTTGTTTGATAGACAAACTTATTAACTAAAATCATTTATATTTTTCAATTTAATTGACATTTTTTAAAAATATTTGTATCTGAAGTTTATTTTTAAATCATAATTGTAAAATTTATATGTAAATTTATTTACCATAGTCAGAGATTTGCTTGAGTGTATTTGTTGAATGAAGAAATAATAAACAAATACTTTTACGTATATAAGTTATACTTTATTAAATTGATTATGTTTTGTCTACATTATAGTTACATTGTTGATTCACATTTTTTTTTAAGTTATAATTATGTTGTATATAGAGTTATTTTATATTATTTGATGGTATTAAATTATTGAAAAAGCAAATTGCAAGTGAAAAGTCAAGTTTTGATAGAAGGAATCCTATGCTGCACTTTGGGAACAATAGTTTTACCACTGATTTATAAGTTATAATATTAATATTACCTATGTTCTTTATTACTTTTGTAATGCTTTTTATACAACCTGATATGACAGTTTCGATTGCCCCAGCAATCTTCTTCAGAATTTCTACTTATATCTTAAGATATAAGTTAAAATTTGGAGATATAAGTAGAAGTTCTGAAGATGATTGCTGGGGCAATTGAAACTGTCATATTAGGTTGTAAAAAAGCATTGTAAAAATAATAAAGGACATAGATGATATAAATATTGCATGGATTGGCAATGTAATAGGAAAGGTAATTTTTATAAGTTATATTATTATGTTTGGACAAGTATTCTGATGTCATAATTTTATGAATATGTGTGTCTTAAACTAAATATTATGCCACTATCCAGCACAAATAATAGATTGAAATTTACTTAAGGATAAGGAAAAGCAGGCTTACCATAATATGCTAGAAGAATAAGCAGAGACAGCTTATTTTTGGTGATTCAATCAAGATAAAAGCATTGTATGAAGATGAGGTCAGAAAGTGAAATCATGCTACTTTAAGATTATTACAGTAAGATAAAGTATGTAATTGTTAAAATTTTCTGCCAAAATAACTGCTAAACAAATTAACTACTTACTTCATGCCATTTTAAAGTAAAATTTAATATATGTACAGTTTCTAAATAATATACTAATGCACTTTTATTTGTGGAAACTTCAACAATTATTATTTATGCATCAATTAGGCCAGTTTTCAAATGCTACAAACACATCACTAAATTATTGTGGTGGAAATGTTCAAATTTGCATTTGTTATGTTGTCTTTAATTGTTACATAAAATTATTAAATAAGAAATGTAAAGCTTAAATGTGAAATATTATTTATTGCAGAGATTTTAACATTGATACGTCGTTCATTCTGAAATGTAAAATTAAATCTAAATATTAAGTCAATATATATATATATATATGTACATTCAGATTATAATGACAAGCTTCATTAAATTAAGAATATAAAAATAACTAAAAACAATATTAAATATAAACAGATTTTCAAATATATTTTAATAATAAAAAATATAATAATTCAAAAATTCTTTTAAGAATTTTGGAATTAAAAATAAATATTGAAGAAAAAAAAGTATTTACAACAGAGTAGAAAAAATATTTAAATATTTTTGAGAAAACGAATTCAAAATAAAATTATAGTAGAAAAAAACATTTTATTTTAATTGGATAATATCCAATAACCATTCAAGTTTTAACTTCTTAATACAATTTAATGAGTTCATAAACCATTTTTTTTCTTATTTTAAATTGAAATTAATTATTTGCAATGTAAAAAGTAAATTAATTCTAATTCAATTTTTAATATGTTTTAAATATATATTATACCTCTACAAATTATAAACAATATCACTATTAAAAAATGTTGGAAATATAGCTTAGATAAATTATTAAAGTCAGTAAATAAAACGAAACCCTCTAAATTAATTATTTGTCTACTAAAAAAAAAAGTAGTTGTATAATTTGGTCAGCAATTTTCTTCTTAAAATGGGAGTTACTTTTAAAAAAAATAGTATGGTCAGTTTTGCAGCTTTAAATGAAATTGTCTAAAAAGTACATAAAATATTTATTAAAAAATAATTATTCTTATGAAGTTCCACACAATTATAAATTACAATAAAAGTCTGTCTAGGATCTCTCATAAATCAGTCGTACATTATTTCTAATAAACTTCTCATCATTTTTAACATAATCACTTAAGTTTCTTTCAGCTGAAAAACAAGCAAACAAACATCTGTTTTCTCTGGTCAATCAGATAGTTATTCTAATATTTCAAGATGACCATTTAGTTTTATAAATTACTTATAATTAATTATTTGTTTTGTCTTTATATAAAATGTTTGTCTAGGTACAAAAGGTTAAATGGAGACAGACAAGATGTTTTAATAGTTTAATAATATTCACAAACTTAACAGGCCTTCTATGCAAATGTATGCATTTTTCTATAATAGAGTTGGTTTTGGATATAAGTTAATGGGTATTGAAATTTTATATAATTTAATTTTTTTTATTTTTTTTATTTAAGTTAATGGGTATTGAAATTTTATATAATTTAATTTTTTTTTTGTCAATAGAAAATAGCATATCCTAGATAGTTAACTCATGCTTAGCACTTTTTTTTTGTAAGACAATAATATAGATTCTTCATATATTGAAATCCATAGTAGCTTTTAGAAACAACTCAGTTGAATATTAAAATATACTGTTACCAATTCTTTGGCAAAATAATACTTGTCTTCACTTGATTATTTATGAGGCATTATCAAAGATATAGAAAGTAGTATATACAAAATCGCAGAATAAAATAAAAAATAATAATAAACAAAGAATAAGAATCAAATTTGAAGTGGTGAAAATCTAAAGGTTTAGGAAAGACTGAATTGTCTTACTAGACACAATGAAACATTTAAATTACTACCCATATAATAGTTTTTTTTATACAATTAAATAAAAACCATCAACTAAATTTACATTCAGATGCTGAATCCTCATCACACCAAATTTATTATCACACTTTATTATTATTTTAACTAGACAAAAATGCAGACATTAACTCACTCAAGTTCATTCTGTGATGATATGTTTTACTTCTTTCTACAATTTTTAATTAATATTTTACAACTTTGTACATTTTTGCAATGAACCTATAATAACACCTTTATTTAGTTGAAGGCAAATGTACATTGTTAATTATGTATAATTGTTTCTAAAAGCTACCATGAATTATAGCTTTTGCCCATGAAAACTTTAATTTCTACACATATATACACAACTATTTTTTTAATATTTCAATGAGTTCTCTGGTTGAAATATTAAAAAGAAAATAGCTGTGTAGACAAATAATTATTTTTCCCTCTTTATATATTTTCTTTAGTTAGTTTATATATTTTTTATTTTTTCTATATATGCATATCACGTTATATTATTATTTTTATATTTACATTTTTTGTTGTTGTTTTCTATTATTAAAAACGCTGAAATCGTTGTGATGGTTATATAGTTTTTATTTTAACAATAAAAGTGATATATATATATCAGTCTTAATTAGTTTATTGTAGAGAAAATATTTCTTTAAATTCATCAACAATGAATACTAATCAAATGCTAAATAGCGAATATTTTTACATTATCCTACTTGTTTTAGTTTTCTAGCTAATAATAATCAGATAGACATTTATTTATAAATTACGTGATTGGCTGAATTAATAACAGTCCAGCTGTCTGAGATAAAAATCCTACATTTGTTTGAAAATACTCATTTATTTTAACTTTTACTCAATTTGAACTCCAGACCTTGATTAATAAAGTTATATGCATAAACCAATAAGCCTCAATTCTACATATATTTAAAAATGTTTTTTTTTTTTTTTAGAAAAGCAAAAACTTTATAATTTTTTTATTCTAAGAGCAAATAAATAGTAAATCATGAGGCTCTTGTTTCACCAGACTGTAAATTTCCTTTTTTGTTTTGACAGATGGAGTAATGCAATTCATTTGGCTAATACAAATATTAATCTGATACTATTACTTTTTATCTAAACATTATTTTACTGAACAATAACCAACTATATATTAACTACATATCAGTTAACTCAAACAATAACTAATTCTTATAACCTAAAAAAAAATTCCCAAGTTTTATCCAACCTAAATTCCATTCATATGGTCAGCATAACATGAGGATGCTCCTAAATATTGTATAACAGTCTTTTTACATATACATATAATATAGAAATTTAAGATACTTAATAACCACATTAATAATTTTTATTAGACTTTTATTTGAATATAGATTTTCCAACCAATGAATAATATTTCTGTAGTATATATTTTATTACAGCATTCTATCGACTTTTATCACCTTGTGGAGGGATGTAATTATAAACATATGATCACAGACATGTGAAGAAGATCTATGATTTTTAATTTACATATTTTGTGCTGAATCAGCAACTCATCAGTTGTTTCAGACCACAATCTCTTACACATATCTGTATTATTGTTCAGTGTATATAGATAGCAAATTATTACAGTTTAATTGATAAGTATCAAATGTTTTGCCCTCACAACTTTGACACAATACACTTAATAAAAGTATATTAATAATTTTAGTCATTCATTAGATTAGAGATTATCTAATAATGAATAATATTTTTGTAGTGTAATTTTCACTATACCATTCCCATACAAGGTAGTGACTGTGTTCTATCTGGTTTTAATTTTTAACAAGATTTCATCAAGTAAGTTGTGTCAAAGTTGTGAGGGCACCACATTTGACACTTATCAATTAAACTGTAGTAATTTGCTATCTATATGTATACTGAACAATCATACAGATATGTGCAAGAAATTGTAGACTGGACCAACTGATGAGTGTTGGTTAACACAAAATGTGAATCTTGGAATTCATTGATCTTTCCACATATCTTTAGTCATATGTTTATAATTACACTAAAATATTATTTATTATCAGATAATCTCTGGTCTAGTGAATGACTAATAAAAATTATTAATATACTTTTATTAAATGATTTGTGTCATAGTTGTAAAAGCAGCACATTTCTCACTTACCAATTAAACTGTAAAATTTAATATATATATGTTTACATAAACGTCAGAGTCAATATTCACTGTCTCTTTCATTTTGCTTAAAATGAAAGAGACAGTGAATATTGACTCTGACGTTTATGTAAACAAATACGCTTGTTTGGAGGTCTTGGTAAAGCTCCATCTATTGATCATTAATACAAGCGATAGCAGGTTTTTTACGTATATAAAACTTGTTTTTGTTTTTCATATATATATATTTGTGGTTTGGGCCAACTCATTAGTGCTGGTTTAGCATGAAATGTGAATCTTGGGGATTATAGATTTTTCACACGTTTTTGGTTATATGTTTATAATTACATCCTTCCACAAAGTGTTAAAAGTGGACAGAAAGAAACCAGTCCCAATGGTGTAGTGAAAATTAAATTACAGAAATATTATTCGTTACTGAATAATTAGATTTTTATAAAAGTTAAAAAAATTAAATAAATTTTCTATATGTAAGTTGCACATACTTTGAATGTTATTTTTTAAATGATAATTATTAGACAAGAATAAAATAATTACAATCATGATATAAGTTAGTAAAGTAATTTGTTTGGTACACAAATGTACTAAGTACTTTTTAAGATTCTACAAATAAGAGCTTGAATAGAATTTACTTACTTTTTTAAATACAAATGTATATATAGAAAAAAAATGATAGAGAAAATTGAAAATTTTTGAAGATGAAAAGTATACATTTCTTCCACTTAAAATAAGATAAGGAAACTTGCAATAAAAATTATTCGACTTCAGCACCTGTAAATTTCTCATACTTTTTAAAAAAAAAAAATCCATCATTTTCAAAGATTTATTTTTGTAGCATCACAGGTTGATATCATTACATATTGAGAGTTTTAGATAAAAAGAATTAAAAGGACGTATGTTTATTTATGTATACATTAAAATATAATGGAATTTCTTTAATAATAATTGAGATTAAAATTTCATCTGGAATATAATCAAACAAACAATCAATTAAAACTGATAATACATACTGAAATCACACTATCTCATAATAGGAATAATATTGATGTGACTCATTTAAGCCAAAAGTAGAAGCCAATTTTAGTTTATTTGCATATTATAAGAGTTATACATCTGAGATATTTTTTGTGTGCATAAATTTGAAATATAACAACATGCCCCTATATACTATAAGATAAAAATAAAAAGTCTTCAAATAGTCTGCTGCACTAATAGTAGTTAACCCTTTACAAATAGTATTGAATATTGATCTGATATCTTTTTATCTTTTAAATTGCACTATTTAGTACAATAATATTATTGAATTATTATAAAAATAAAACGATCTCTGATAAATTACTGATTCAATCAAAATAATCAAAAATAAAATGAAACAGTTTGAAAAAGTTGAATAGTTATTCAGATTTAGTTTTGAGTCAATTATATAAAAATATTAAATTGTGTTTGGAACCCAAGTATGTCATAACAGATGAATACAAAAATTACAATTGCACATTACTGTTGCTTATACATAATGGGTATATTTATGTAGGTGTTTTATCAGTTGTAAATGTCAATATTGTTTTGAAGTTTTGGCTGAAACATATCTACCATGTTTAGTGCAATAGACATTTAAGTAATCTTATTGCCTAGATTGAATTCACTCTCTCTTTTAAAATTTTATAATTTAACTGTTAAATTTATTTAAGTCATGGAAAATACACTATAATGATAGCTTACAATTAGATTGGAACCAGCTTTGGTTCATAGTGCATTATTCATTAAATTAAACTCAACTAAAAAAATAAATTTAGTTAATGGATAGCTGAACGTGTATTATCATTTAGATAGTAAACACACATATATACATAGATGTACCACCAACATTTATTTTATCAAATGCGATATTTAAAAAAAAAGTCTCAATAAATTAAATTCTTTAAATTGAAAGAAAGATAAAAATCTTAATTCAAGAGATAAGTTAAGTATATATTTACACAAACAGTGAACTAAATGTCAAATCTTACATCATTAGACAAGACTTAGACTTGACAGACATGATAATAACCTAATGTCAAGCCAGTCACTAGGTAACAAGATATGGAAGGTGAAAACAGAATTCAATTACATAATCTTATTTTATCACCAAACACTACATGATTACCATTTCTTATGCTTGCTCATAACTATTAATAAAACTGGAAAAACTCTCCATACAGTAGTACCACTCACTGCAAGCCAGAGTAGTCAGTGGATGAAGAAGGCTTGTGCATAAGATCCTTATCTACTGCCTACTCATCCAATATCCCCAGACAAGTTTTTGTCTTGTGGCCTTCATTAGTGAAGAGCCTTGGATCTGAAAGCATTGCACCTAGATCTTAGGATCTAATACAATCCTCCAGCAGCCACCATTTATCTCTACTTAATTACAAAACTATGAGCGTAAAAGTTAAAAACACAATATTTTCAATCTAAGCTCATTAGCTTATGTAGTCATATAAGTCTGAACTCAATTCAGTACCCATATATTTTGGTGCTTTGGTTCTTTAATAACCGTAGCTACCACTATCCTATTAGGCAGGATTGGTATGAAACCACCAAACATCACATGATCACCATTTCTTATAGTTGCTCATAACTGTTATCAAAACAGACAAAACTCTCCATACAGTAGTGCCACTCAGCAAGCATAAAAATGGTGATTATGTGATGTTTGGTGGTTTACTAGCAATCATGCCTAATAGGATAATGGTGGCTATGGTTATTAAGGAACCAAAGAAATCAAAATGTATGGATACTGAACTGAGTTCAGCCCTATATGACTTTATAAGTAAATGAGCTTCGATTGAAAATATTATTGTTTTCAATTTTCTCATAGTTTTGTAGTTAAGTAAAGATAAAAAATGTGGCTGCTGGAGGGTTGCATTAGATCCTAAGATCTAGGTGCAGTGCTCTTAGATCCAAGGCTTCTCAAGGTGACAAGCCAGAAACTAGTCTGTAAATATTGAATGAGTAGGCACTAGATAAGAATTTTATGCACAAACCTTCTGACATTCATTGATTATTCTGGCTTGCACTAAGTGGCACTACTGTATGAAGAGTTTTCCTGTTTTCATAATCTTATTTTACTGTTAATCAATATCTCAGACATAACAATAGGCATATATTATATATATATATATATATATATATGCCTATATATATATATATATATATATATATGTAATATATCTATATATACATATATATATATATATATTGTGCCCTTTTGTATGGGTCTCCATAAATTGTTATATCAATCTGTTTTAAAAAAATTTTAAATTTAAGATATATTTAGCTATATGATGTTAATTTTGTTAATAACAATCTTTCAAAAAGTGTAATTCAAGTAATTTATGAGTGTTTGATATGTGAAAATTGTGCTGATGTTTGAGAGAGACGTTTCAATAAAGATGATAATAGTATATGGTTGGGAAAACTGGCCATAATTAATACTGCATTAATAAATTTAATAAATAAATGTTTAAAGCTAAAAGTTTTTAAAAAGACACGTTAAAATTAAATGCATATATTTATTGTTGATAAAGATTAATATTTAATAGGTGTATATAAATATTTTAATAATTAGTAGTACATAATAGAAGATTAATATTTGATTTAAATAATATCGAATTATTATTTTAAAAGTTGTTATAATATATTGTTTATTTTAAAAAATATTTATTTTTAAAAAATGAAATTGTTAGTTTATTTTTAGATTGTTACAAGCGTTTGTATCTGTGTTGTAAAACAGATGTTAGTTAGACATATACACACATGCTTGTGAGTTTTTTTTAGTAAAATTGCAAAACTATTTTAAAATTTTGTTATAAAATTTATAAGTATTATATTGGCTATCACGAGATAAAAATAAAAATAGTTAATGTGAAATATTAAATCTGATTTTTTAAAATACTGCTTAAAAACATAACGAATAAAAATAGACTTAGTTTGTTTATAAAAATAATATTATAAAAGTTAAAAGTGAAATAAAGTAAGAAAGTATATTTTAAAAAATGTTTAATGGATTTAAATAAATGATAAAGATTAATTTAAGAATTTAATAATGTAATAAATAATAAATATTAAATAAGTCATTATTTATTTTTAATTCTGTATTGTTGGTAAAATATGTAAATAAGCTAGCAAGTTGATTGTTTAATTTACCAATCAAGTGGGAAGTTTATTCCGGTATAAAAACCAAGGTTCAATTGTTCGGAGGGATTATGATTGTAATTTTTAAAGTAAAGTGTGCTATTAAAGATAGCTAAGTAAAATTATAGACGCTCTCGTAGTCATTTTAAAAATTATAAGAGAGTGGTTTTTTAAAATAATTTATAAAATTTTACCGTCAAATATGCAGTGCTAATTTAATTATAGTTTCCTATTGATCGTCTCTATCGAAGCTCAATTTACTATCAAATAGTCATGAAGACATCGTATAAGGATAAAATGTATTGGAGATTTTATACTAAAAATATAACAAACGCTGGATTAACTAGGAGAATTACTAGATGGATAAAAGTAATATGTAGGACATTATATAAATTTAAAAGTTAATTGTAATTAATTTTTATAAAGACAAATATTTTAAAGAAAGAGAAATACTTCTTTATGAAGAAAGTATATGTAAATTATAAATCTAAGTATATATCTTGGTAAAGATATGGTAAATAATAATGATCATATAAATACTTGCCTTGTAAAGTCTTTGTGGTTTAAAAGACTAAATTTTGACAGTTTTAAAAGGCAAATAAATTGGAAGTTTAATTGGCCGAGAAATACCTATAAGTAAAATTATTAAAGTCTGAACGCTGGTCATACAGAAGAATTAAAAAATTAATCTTACCTAAATTATTTTGTTAAGGAATGTGCAAATAAAATATACGTGGATATCCAAGTCAATTTAGAATAATTAAATAAAATTTATAAACTATTGACTAATTCTAAAATAATAACTTTTAAATAATTTTCTCTTTAAAGAAATGAATCCGGATCCTATAAACTATTTTAATTTTATTTTGTTTATGGTGGAACTGACTTTTATTTTTTTTTTTAAAAAAAGAACGTTTTCATTTTATAAAAACTTTTAAAACACGTGATGTACCGGAAAAGGAAGTAATGTTTGATGAAAGTTTGTGCCTAGGAAAAAGAACAATTATGGGTGAAAGAAGACACCGTTGGATTTTATGTAATATGTTTTTTTTTATTTATTAACTAACATAAATATTTAATTAATTATTGATTTGTTAAAGATAGAAAGGTACATTTACATTTTAAAAAAATAACTAAATATTAATATAACATTTCATTGCATAAAGTATTTTTTTATAATTATATGACGCGTAATATTTTAAAGAATAATTGTTGAGTGTAAATGTGAAATTATTTTGTAAAACTATAATCCTGGAGGACATCGTATGGCGGACTGTACATTCGAGTATCATTTATGGTAAAAATTATATAATAATAATAATTTGATGTATTTTGATATGTTTTCTTTAGATCAACCAAATATTATTTGATTGTTGAATAAATGTATAAATATTTTAAATAATATACACGCATAAGATTAGTAATAACAGTTTTATTTTAATATGCATACTTTGAATTTATGATGTAAATTTAATACAACGTAATATGAGAAATCTAGAAACAATTATATGATTCTTTCGTGGATAAATTTTAATGTTTCTGTTACAATGTTAGGAATGAGATTTATTATATTAGTATAAGTTATTTATTTTTCTTTTCAAGTTAGTAAGAGATATAAAAATTTATATTTTTATTTTATTTTATTAGATAAGTTAAGTTAATTTTACATAGAAATTTATATTTTGATTGAAGGTTTATCGGATATAGATGATGAGGTATAAGAGAGTTTGGATAATTATTATTTTTTTTATTTTTTTTAAAAAAAATTGGTCATCTGTTTTTCTGAAGTTGAATAAGGTTAAAATGATATTTGTAGATAGAAGTTTATTAGGAAGGAATAGGAATAACAAGTTAAGAAGGGTAATAGTTTAAATAGAAAAGAATCATAGAATTTATTTAATATAATACCTTATAAAATCGGTAATTGTTGAATAATTTTAAAGATTATTTTAAAAGAACATATACGTATTGCATATTTTGGTAAGACATGTAGTATGAAATTACATTAGAATAAAATAAATAATTATAATCAATAATTATTATTATATCACAAAGTTATATCAGTTTATACATTATTTGACATTGGAGTAATGCTAATAGTAAATGTAATACATATTAGTACATTATAATATAAATAGCAGAAATACTTAGGTGAAGTAGCATTTTAATTGTTAACATTTGTTTATTTACCTGTGCTACATTTTAAGATATTTTACATAAAATTTTCTTGTATTAATTGATGACAAAATGATATCTATTAAAATTTAAGTTCATCAACTTAATTAAATGTTGTTGATAAAACATTTAAAGAATGTATAAATTATTTATTTATGATTATGGAAATAGTAACAGTGTAAAAAAACTTGTATTATTATTTTTTCTTATTTTTTATTTTCTTTGGTTTCCACTTTTAATGTAAATAGTGTAAATAAGTTATTGGTTAAAGTTGATGTAAATAAATTTGTTAAGTTGTTTTAAAATGTGTCGAATTCATTATTTTACACCACAGCATTTGACAACAGATAATTTGAATAAACATAATATTTGCACAATATGAATTTATTATTATTATTTTAGAAAGAAACACAATATTTTCTTAATACAATTTATAGAAATTGATTGACATTAACATATAATATTATAATGGTCAGAAAGTAATTATAATGCACAATATAAGAGTATAATATTATTTATTGCCACAGATTGTTAAATTATAAGAATTTATTATATTTTAAAATTAAGATGCTATATGGAAATAAAAACATGTATATGATTTACTTATTTTCTTAATGATTAATAGTATAATAAGAATAGATAAGATTAAGTTATACACTAAAGATTATTCTTGTTAGTTAGTGTTATTGGAGTAAGTTAGGTGTATTTAGGTTTGATATTAAATCCCTTATCATTCCTATCTGCACGAATTATTATTACTTTAAGATAATTAGAAGAACCTGAGATTATTTAATTATATTTCCTTAACAAAAGATTGAGATTTATTTATCTATTATTATGAAAGGTAGTTAATTTATGAAAGACATAAGAGTGCTGTAGATGTAGTAATGAAATAATAAAGATGTAATTAGTATTCTTATGCCATTGAAATAATGTCTTGGGAAGACATTGGCTCAATGTAAATTCAATTACCAATTGTAACTTCACTTCACAGTCTCATGATTTTAGTAAATACTTATTAATCAGTAGATGATATTGAACTATATTAATTTTTGATAAGTTATAATAAATTTGATAAGATATAGTATTATAAAAATATATTAAAGATAATTATACATATTTTAACTAAGCATAACGATTTAATTGAGCTAGTCATATTTTAAGTTATATCATATATAGAGAAGTGAGGGTACAATATATATATATATATATATATATATATATATATATATATATATTGAAACAGTCAGATCTAAGTTCAATCCTAGCTTCCTTGAATCTTGCCAGAAGCCCACTTTAAACCCTTGTACTAACCTTGAATTTCTGAAGCAATGGGGCTTTATATGTTCAATCCACACTAGTTTCCTTAAAAGAAAAACTATTACATAAATGTGTGTTAAAATTAACTTGTTTGAGGTTTAAATTAATCAATTCTATTAATAAATTCATGATAGAATTATTCCTGAATTTATATATATATATATATATATATATATATATTATAACTGAATGGATTGTGTAGTATATATTATTTATAAATATTTAAAAATATATATTCGTTCCAAAGTTTCATTATGTCAGGGAATGTTTTATTTTACTTTTAAATAATTTGTTCAAATTTTAGTGATTAAAAGCTACATTCTTTCAATAAGCTTTCAGATTGTCCCTTTCCAAAAACAATGGGTAAAGTTTTATTAATTAGAAAAAAGATAATTATTTAAAATGTAAGAATGGTTCCTAATTAAAATCATTTTCTGATTTTAAAAATTCATTTTCTAATTAGAAAATAAATTCAAGTTAATGAGTTTGAAAGCCTTATTGAAGGAATGTATCTAAAAACAACTAGTAAATTTTTGTAAGATTGATAATGAAAGAAGCGCTAGCCTGAAGGCATCAGAGGACAGTATAAATAGCCTGGAAAAGTTTGGAGAGGGGAAGAAGCCATCTTTGTTTTAGAGAAGTACCATTAAACTCTGTGTGTTTGTTTTTAAATTATGAATTTAAATAGTGTTTCTATCATGGTGAGGGGTTAAACTTCAAGAATCTGACTATTGCTCCTGAAGTCCCCTGAAAATCTTCAATGAAGCTGCTAAATCCTTTTCGGACCAACCGTGCTGCCCAAAAATCATTAAAAAAATCAATCAAAATGCCGTTCCAGTAATTTACAAAATGTGCACTTACATTTCCACCAGCTCAGATGTGTAAACTAAGAAACTCACCATGGAAGAAATGATAATGTAACTCCACAATGAACCGTAACTTTCTGGCCAGATTCTGAACTTTACTTTACACTCCCTTTAAAAGCTCTTCTCATTCCTAAATGTAAAAATCTGTATAAAAGCTTTCTTTTTATTTATGCTATTTTAAATTTTATAGTAATTCTTTCAATCTCTAGTCCTTAGCTTTAAGTTTCCTTTCTTATGATGGTGGTTCATTTATTGTATTATATATATTTATTGAGTAATTTATTAATGTCATTTATTTTTAATTATATGCCAATAATCCTTCGACTCGATGATCTCCCTTGTTCCATTTGCCTTATACAAATAATAATATATTAAGTCTGATAGTAATTTCTGCCCATTAGAACTAAATGTATATGGTTCTATTAATCATCGAGTCGGAAGAATTTATTCAATGTTTGCTATTTTTATAATTGGCTAATAATAAATCATTAGCTTTGTTTCTAACCTATGTCCCAACTCTTTTATCAGGTTAATAAATGTTTATCTAATTATATTTATAATCGTAAAATATTTTTGCAAAGGGATAAAGGAATCAAATGAATACATTCTAATCCAAATTTTTTTTACTGTATATTAATATTCAGGAAGGGCATGATGTTTGGGGCATAATTAATATAATTTTATAATTGCTTTAAAATAATTTTAGCTAAAAGCTCATTTGACTTTAATTAATTTGATCAAGTCATCACGTAGAGCATTCTATAATAAATTGGGTTTTATTATTCAAACAGTGACTATCAAGTCATCATCTTCAAATGTTGCTGATGAAGGGCAATCTTCCATTCAATAGGCTTGTTGTTGGTGATCTTACTATTATTTTAATTATAGAAGAAGAAAGCACTTCCTACCCTGCTTATATTATATTCAGAACACCAAAGGTTCATAGCTATGACTTGGCCTGGCTTTTCCCATGTTCCACATCTCCTCAAAGGGCAGTAAGACTTGTAAACTACAAGCTGCCATGCTACTTAAATCACCGACAAGCGATTGTCTTTCCTGTTCATTTTATAGCTCATAATTTGTCAGCACCATTACCTCTCTGTTCCAGTAAAGCCTGCTCTTATGCTCATATTTTGTGATGAAGTTATTTCAATTAAAGTCAAACAAATGCTTAGTCATTTCTATTTAAATAAGTTTTCTAGTAAAGGTTAAAGTTATGCCCTAAATATGTATTTTGCTCTTTATGAATTGATTTGCGAATGTGAAAATAACTCTCACATTCTCTCGTATAAAATTAGAATAATAATTTCCATTACCACTGAATACCTTTATCTGCCTTTATTTTCTTGTTGGGGGCATAGGCATATAGACTTCCATAATATTGCATAATAGTGTTGGCCTATAATAGGGACTGCCATTCTTATTGTAATTATAAACTCCATTTAAGGACTAGAAGGTAATCAATATAGTAATCATTTAAAAGTTGAACAAAAGTATTACTATTATTATTAAACATTTTATTAACACACTTTGTTTCTTAACTCTTTTATTAAATCATTATTTTAATGTTAATGCTCGCTGTCTGTGTTGGTAACCTGAACACATACATATGAGTCAACATAAAATTATCTTTAGTTAGTTTATTATCCGTTATTAGTGTCATTTCAGGGGTCTCAAATCATCATCATCCATTGAGCTAGTTTCTCAGTTCATAGTCATGTACCATCAACTTATGTCATCCCTTGATTTGATCTGAGCTCGTGAGTTGGGATTGAATTCAGTTTGGTTCGGCTGAGTTTGAATCCGACTTTCAGTTTCGGTCTTATTATGGTGGTAGGGTTTTTTGACCGGTAATATATATATATATATCGATGATAGAGAAAATGAAATGCAAGATTGCCAAACAATGGGAATCGAGAGCAGTATAAAAAACAAACTTAGTTGATTTCCATCATTTTTTACTCCGTTCAAAAGAACATGAGCTGTACAATACCAATTTCAGAAAATAGAATGTTCAATTATCAGAGAATGTGGACAACTTATTTGAACAGTCCAAATTATTAGGCTAATCATCATGACAGAAACATTAAAAAAATATACAGCCAATAAATAAAAAAAAGTTTTAACAGATTCACACAATTGAATGAAATTGGTTGAGCTGATTTAAATGGATATTTAAAAAAAAGGACTGCAGGTTTATTCGAATACAAATAAAAAATCAAGAAAAAATTTCAAATTTATATATATATATACACATTGGTAGAGGTTTGTTTCCATTTCACTTCCACATGTGGGAACCAAAATACCTATCACTTGAACAGTCAATTGTACCTAGAATCAAGGAAGCCCGGAGAGAAGAAGGTTGTTAAGTTCATATTTTTTATTGTATAATATTTAGTTGGCTCCTCCTGTGCAGTGGCATAACACTGGGATAATCAACTTTAAGACAATATAGAATGAAGCAAGATTTTACTTAATATTGTTCTATATTAAGACCTTACATTGGCTGGAGGATTGGTTTATTTTTTTGTTTTTATCAAGAATGTTTATATTTGTTTTTTTCAGTATGGCAGACTAATCCTCTTGAGTGATTATTCCCTTCAATATATTGTAAGTTACTTATATAAAATCAAACAGGGAGGGGGTCCTGCAAAGTGAATGGAATCTCTAGCATTGGAAATGAACTTCATGGAACTAAAGCATACATCTGTTAATAATATTGCAAATAAGTTAGCTAGCTTCACATTCATTATAATAATGGACTAATATTTTTTCTTTTGTTATATTTATTCTACCATGTAAATTTTTTTAGTGTTTCAGCATGTATATCTATTATGGAAAGGGGTTGGGTTAATGAATATGTTTATTTATCAATATGACAGACATAATATTTAATGCTCACATATACATATTAATTATTTTCTTTTTTTCATCATGTTAAAAGACTTTGGAATTTTCATTTTGTTATTCAAATAAATCTTGTTTAATTGATTTTCATTAAATGGTCTCT